>VWZG01010097.1:0-131361 GCA_013396735.1 Grallaria varia | reverse complement strand
TGAGATACACTAATCAGAAATAAAAGGTATTTATGACTAGAGCCATTCAGATTCTACTCAAACCTAAAGAAATAGTATAAAAATATGTTGAGGATAGGGGGAAAGCCGAAGAAGACCTCCACCAAAACTGCTGAGTCCAACTTCTCTCCCCACTGGTATGCCTTGGGTGAGAATTACACTCTACATGCATTAAATGCTGCTTTTAGGACTAGACCTTTTGTTTGTGCTTACTCCATAGCATATTAGTAAACTACTTTGTCTTTGAGCTTGTGCTTGTTTTACACACATATCAGTAGAATGCTCTAAAACATATTTTTGCTGTTAGAAACTATCACCAACAAACTTTGAACCTTATTAATCTGTCACAATCTGTATTAATAAGGAGTGTTAAACTATGGAAATGAGTCCTTTCAGTAGGTGGCAGCAGATGACACGTTGGCAAGACTCACTGAGGAGTCTTCACTCTATTGTGTCCTCCCTAACAAGGATGGTTGAAGTACCCTCTGACTTTGTGAATCTATTGGTCTCATAAGGGTCTCCTTATGAGATGCGGACAGACTGTTGGACTTAAGGGTCTCAACTTTCATGGGGACACCAACAGGCAAAAATCTAAACACCCAACTTTCATGTGACACCTACGACCAAGTTTTTTTCCCCCATCTTTCCCTGGAAATCCGTGGTGAACCTGGTCTGTTCTAATGTGCTGCTTTGCCCACTTGTGATGTTCTCCTTTTGGGTTACTGCCCAACCTACATAAAAAGCAGACATTAGGATAATTCCTCCCAGGGCTGAGCAGAGAGGTTTTCTTCTTCATTGTACTGGCATTTTAAAAAAAGATGAAGATTGATATACTTGAATGTGGCAGCTCAGATGCTGATGCTACGTACGGCTGCAGTGGAACACCTTCTCTTGTTCCATACTGTCACTGCCTGTGGTCCCCTGCAACCAGAGGTGTGGCTTGCAGTCTAGCTCATCTTCTTAGAAGGGGAGGGGAAAAGATGCTGTGGGGGAAATCTCCTTTTGAATGGCGACAGCTGTCTGCTACAGAAGAAATTTATACTTCTGGTCTTTTGTTTTGGTGAGTTTTTGTTGGCTGATTGCTTGGTTGGGTTTGGGTTTTTTTTCCCCAAAGGAGGTCAGTTTTTAACACATCTTTTTTAATGGAATTATCTTGTATGTTAGAACCTTTTCTCATTGCCAGTGGGCTACCGGCTACACAGATCAGGGAAGGAGTAAGGCTCACAGCAGAAGGGACATTAGAGGGCAGCATTTTGCAGCAGTGCTAGGCTGGAAACTGGAGCTGCTGTTCGTGCTGTACTCAAATGATTTTGCTATTCAGCTTCGTGGGTGACTTGATCAGGTGGGCTGAATACCTTTACAGAGGTAGAAACACACAAGATGAAGAGGGTCTGCCTCCTACCAACCTTCAACCTGGAGGAATGAGAGGAGTTTGTGCCACTCAGGTGCTTCTTCTCACAGGTGAGGAGGGATGAGTGGCTTATCCTGCATCAGCCAGAGACTGATCCTTAGCTGGATGTGGTGTGATAGAAGTCAGTGCAGGGTCTTTCCCAGTTAGACTTATTCAGCAAACATGAGATGTCACAAGAGCTTCCCACAGGCTGTAGGGAAAGGCTGGGAGCAAGGAAAGACACCTGACTTCAGAGGACAGCCTGTCTGCAGGGTGAGACACAACCTAACAGTGTCGGATTGCTCTCCACCACTGATGAACATGGTCTAAACTACAGTTAAGTAGTTTACATTGACGATGCTGAGCTTGGTTTTAGTAACCTGTATTTCATATCTTGGGCAGCATCCACAAACAACAGAGCTAGAGGACACATGACAGGATGACACCAAGATCAGCTGAAACTGAGGTAGCTGTCCTCCAGGGACCAGCTGTATTCACCTCCCATGAGAATTGCAGTGCCATGGTTTGAGGCTGATGACTCAGTCCAGGACTTTAAAATCCATTTTCATTCTTGTTTGTGAATATTACTGGAAATCACAGGTGCAACAGAATGTTTGTCAGTAACACTTCTGAAACCACCTGCCTGCATCCTCAGAAGTCCTGTTTATTCATCTTTGGACATAGTAACTGCAACTCTTGCCACCTTTCCCAAGACTAGTTTACAAAACAGACCTTCAGGCGAATTAAAATTCCTTGACTGACCTTTCTTTTTACACTCACTCCAAATCACTAGTAATCCCTGCTGTTAAATGCTTCATGCCTGTCTTCAAACAGCCTTGGTTGCCAAGTGCATCCGAGCTGGGTGTCGCCACCACAGGGGACACAGCTTTGCTCTTGAGTCCTCAGGCAGCGTGGGGAGGCTTGCAGCAGCCACACTCTGTTTTATATCGATATCCACATCTATATGGATAGCCAGATGTCTATAGTACTTATAAGATATCTAAGACCAAGTGTGAGCAAACCTGGAGATTGCCCTTTGTGGGAAACGTTCCTCTTCTCCCTGCACTCCTCATCATTCACAGCTCTTTGAACTGCTGCTGATGCACAGTAGCTAATGCCTTATTTCTTATGTGTTTTGTCTGCTTTAGTGACCCTGGCACGTCTGCTCCTTGCCACGTCCACATATGGCAGCTGCCAGAACTAGGGTGAAGACTGGCAGGATTCTCCCTAGCTGTGTTATCAAAGATATTCCCATCACCCCACCTCGTGCCTGAGCCCGCTCCGTTTGGTCCTCGTCTTCTGCAGCAAGTCTTCTGTCTACCAAACACAACCACAGCACCGAGCACTCAGGTCCTGTCTTCTGTCCACACTCCTGTCTACTGATCCAAGATACCAGAGAGTGTTGCAGATTTTCATGCAATTTGAAGTTTTACAACAAATTCTAGATGAGCTGTACTGTTTCACATTGTTAAACCTTGAAGAGTTGTCTAATACTGAGGACAGGATTGCTTGGCAGCTCCAAGGTTGGAGAAAGCTGGGTGGAAGTTAAGAAATTTTTTATTTTGGCAGATTTTGAGAAGTATGACCTTCAGGCACAATAGAATACCATGTAGATGACAGAAAAGAAGCAGATAGGGATGAAAAAAGTCTCTTTTTTATCAATTTTAAAGGGTCTGTAGAAGGCAACTTGACCATTCCTTTGTCATACTCTGCTTATTTTATTTGGCATCTGCTGTCCATTCATCTTCACTTCAAGCTTTATCCTCCATAACTTCATTTCCCCGTGTATTTTATTTTATTTTATTTTTTACTCTTAAGAAGAAAATCACGACAGACTCAAGATAAAACAGAACCTCCTTGTCTCATGAACTTTTTCAGCCGCAAAGTTTGAAAACAAGACTTCTTAATACTTTTTTATCATTTTAAAATAAAATTAAATAACCTACAAAGCTTGAAATTAAGTTAGAAAATTAAGAGCCACTTTTTGGATTAGGTTTTCAGCTAGTTTAAACTCCTCCATCAGAGTCACAAGATAATTAACAGGGGCTGAAAACCTTTGTCTCCACATAAAACCATATAATGCTGTTAGCTGAAGTTTTAAACTTACTGCTACATTAGCTAAAAACACATGCATGTATATGTACATATATACACAAAAAATGTAACTATTTCAAGAGAGTATGTTAAAGTCTCCATAGTGTTACCATGTTCTGACAAAATTCATGTATCCTAGGAGTTAAGAAGATTGACCCCTATGACTGGATTTTTGCAAAATAGTGTTTGGATGAGTAGCCTTTATCTTAAAGAGTAAAATCACTCAGTGCAATGTTCAAAAATGAACATCTCAAAGTCCTCTGCAAGTGTAGGCTGTTTTAGCTTGGGAATTTGCAGTGTTTAGGATGTAAGGATGCTCAGAAGCTCCCAGCAGTTTCCCACACAGACCTGATGGCTGAAGATTAAGACAGCTCTCTCTTTTCTGATACTGGATAGTTTACTCAAAATTCCTAGAGTCCCATTATCACATCCCCATCTTAAGCTTCCTTGCCTGTTTGTTTTTCCTAATAATCGATACCTTGGGTTCTTAAGTGAGCATATCCAAACCCACAGGCAAAATGTTTCTTATTTCTGTTAGATTGGCATGTATTACTCACCCAGATAAGCTTCTCCTCATCTCTGTCTCCCAGGAGGCAAGGCACGTCCTCCATCCTGAAGTCAATGCCAGATGGCAGCACTGGATCCCTTTCTGTACTGCTGTGCTTGAATGGCTCATGAAAGCCAAGAACAACAGGGGAAACCCAAGCCATGATCTCTCTGGATGAGTAGGACAGACACTGCTCAGTGGCAAAAGGCTTACCAGCTAAGTGGAAACTGCACAGGGAATAGTCTGTTCTCCTAACAGTGTCCCATTCTATTATCTCCCCAACAGACTCTGGATCCACCTAGAGAGGGGCAGATTGTGGTGGGAGTTCAGCGCTGGAGACATGGACAAGCTGATTATACTCTGCCAAAACCCAGTGGCAGTGACAGAAGGATGGTAGTTGTGATAGGTGACTGGAGAAATTAAAGTAATTTAAATAGGGATCAATTTTTTTCTATGCTTTGTTTTGCTGTTTTGTTTGTCCAAAAGATTAAAATCTTGTTATTAAAAGCCGAAAACTGAAAAGCAAAGAAAGGAAGATATCATGGTTGAAACTACTTTTTGCCAGGCACTTCTCTCATAGAGCTTTCATGGTTTGAGTGTTTGCCTATCCAAACTCCACAGTGGTACACTCAAAATATTCTTTTTGATGCAACCCACATGAACAACAGTGGAAAGAATCAAAGTAACAAAGGACAGGAGAAAAAAAAATTAATCCTGAAGAGAGGAATAACGTGTAGAAAGAGGGAGGAGATGCTGATGTTTCAGATTCTGCCTGTTACTGAGTGTTTGAAATTCGTAAGGATTCAGCTGACACTCTACAAAACAAAAGTACATTTCCCTTCACTCAATTTTTGAATTCTCCAGAGGTAACAAACGTTGCAAACAGACAGTTCCTGGTATTAGTTCTATTGTATGTGGTGAATGCATACTGCACTCCCGCACTTGTGCAGAAAAATTGAAGATTCAAAGCAGAATCCACTTAGACATTCCAGACATATCCTCTGCTCAGTTCAGTATATTCATTACCTGGTATTGTTCCATCAACACACAGGAACAGTGCAATGCACAATAAAAGTAAATTGATATTCATATGGTTACGAATAAGCAAACGGTTGCTGGAAATCCTTTGGAAGGGATGACTTTCACCATGTCTCAGCAGACTATGTGCAGATGGGGCCAGAGTACCACAAAGCATTTATTCCATTCCCATGAGAAGCTGTTGCTTTGACTTGTGGGTTTGGATGCAAAAAGAGTGTGGTTAGAAAGGGAACCGCAGGACCTGGCGGTGGTGGCTGCTTGGCCAGCTTGCCCCATAGGTGGGTTTCAATGCAAATCCAAGAAGAGCAGCCTGGCTCGAGTTGCTGCAGACTACCTGTAAACTAGTGTTCAAGAGACTCACACCCTCATCTCTTTGGCACTTTTGATGGCACTTAACCAGCCTAAGCGCCCCTTCCAGGCAAGTGACACTGCTGGGAAATTTCTCATAGCCACCAGCTTTGGCTGTAGTGCTGAACCTGAGCAAGGATAGAACACCTAAATCTTGGGGGAACCTCAATTCTGGTGGCTTCTGGAGAAAAGAGAGTTGTCAGCAGTGATTAAGTGCTTAGAAGCAAGAGTGCCTGCCTAGAGTTTGATAATCAAAAACTTATGCAAAACGGTACCTTCTGAATGACCACCAAAATAGCATGGAAGTGAGTCACATATGAGGAACTCTGGGGGAAGACTGCTGCCTCTGCCCAGTTTTGGTTGAGAGGCGTATGCAGGATTTGTGGAGTGGCTGGTATTTCAAAGGTTGTGTTTGGCCACAGCTTCACTTTTACTGCATGGCAGAAGGTCGTGTGGTAACTTCTGGTAGGCTGCTGTGTGGTGAGACGGATAAGTTGTTGGATGCTGTCTTTGTTTTCTGACAATATGCCCCAGGACCAGCTCACAGTTGGGACCATGTGTTGTGTTTGATACAATTTCCCCCCCCTTTTTTTCACCCACTGTTTTAACAGGAGATCAAAAAGGGATTTCTTTCAAAACAGAACATTTATCTTCCTGCATTCATCTTCTTCTTCACCAGTGATTTGAGTTTGTGTGATTTCTTTAGTGCTTTGTTACTGTAGTAAGAGTTGGAAGAGAGACTTGCTGTGGAAGATGATGGAGGAGATCATCAGGCTGAAGAAGCTCGGTAGGTTTTTGTGTTATCAGTTGATAACACATAGACCTTTGACCCTTCTCACATTTTCTCCTCCCCCTGCTGAGGTGTTTCAGCTTAAAAGCACATGAGAAAATTTAGCTTCCTTGAGGCTTGTTTTTTGACACATCAGAGGCCATGAAGGGACTGGGTTGCTTTTCTACTTGTGGCAAAAGGCCCAGATGTTGTTGACATCGCAGTTGACACAAAGAGGTGGTTCTTCATAGACCATGTAGTTAAACTCATTAAACTCATCAAACGATGCTAGACATTGTACAACTTTAATAGCGTTCAATTACAGCTTCTCTTGTTAAAAGTTCTTCCAGAAAGAATTCTTCTTAAAGGTTACCACACCCAGGAACTGCGAGCCCCATGCTTTCAACTGTGACCCTCTACACCTGATTTGGGAGAATTTGCCATCTCTCGCTGCACAAGAGCCTGGAGAAACAGCTTTTTTCTCCTCCAAGCCTGGCAGATCATGAAACTGAAAGTAGAAAATTAGTTGATGTTCAAATATGAACATTTAAATTTATGCATCTGATTGATATTATGCTGTAATTAAATTATATTCCCGTGGTACCTCTAACATCAGGGTTGTTGTAATACAAATAATTAGTAATTAACTCTAATCAGATCAGTTAGCAAATGGCAAATTCCAGATGAATTAGCTGGCCAACAGTGTCTTTGGTGAGGAAAGCCAAGAAGGAATGAAGAGAAGCTAATTTGTGCTGGGGTGAAATGAAAATGACAGGAAATGGATTTTCAAGAGAAGTCCCCTGCCAAATAAAATGAGAATGCAGGCTTAAAAGATGCTCAGTTCTGGGAAGATACTCCCTCCACTGGGCCATGTCATTGAGTCCCTCCCAAATGCTCATTCCTCTTATTATGCTTTGATGCAGAACCATATGAAGGGTTGTACAGCAGCACCTACGGGGTGTCTTCAGCCAAAGGAATCTTCTTAAGCCGTCTCCAAGCTGACAATTCCTTGAGAATAACAAGTGATAGTGGCTCTTCACTGCCTCCCTCAGCATGCCAGCAGCACTTTGGCATGGGAATTTGGGAATGGGTTCCTGACCATATTTGCTCCCACTCATCTCCAGGTAACCTCAGTGCTGCAAAGGCAACTTTGAGCTGCGGAAATGTCTGGAATAGGAAGACCCAGGCATCTGTGGAAAGAAAAGAAGCTTGAAAATGCATCTGGGCATGGGACTCAGGAAAGACAGCACAGGTCATAGGAAAAAAATGACAGTAAGTATCTTGATGATGCTTCAGACTTGTCTCCCAAGGCTTCCTCTCTAGTCTTCAGAGAATCACAGCCAATGTGTAATTCAGAGTAGTTCCAGGCATTAATCTCTTGCTCTGTATTTCCCTCTGGAGGCACTGATTTCTTTCTATTTATTACTCAGGAGTTAAAAGAGACTAAGCCTCCTGCCCTGGTAGTTCCCAAGTAAGTCCAAGAGGAGTTCAATGTTCTGCAGCAGTACAGGTCCCAGAGATACAGGCTCTGTATCATCTTCACCTCAGCTCTCAGGATGATGTACTAGCACCTGAGCAACAGGAGAACTTAGCAATTCTTTGCAAGAGTTTACTGTTTATGGTGTGATGGTCCCATAGGCAGAAAAAAGGCTGCTGTCTGTTCCAGAGCTGGATCACCTGAGGGCATCGTGTCTAGCCTTCAAAAGAAGTTTGACTGTGTAGGAGCCAAGGGCTTGGGCAGCATTGGCTGCAGAGTGGGCATGTGCGTCTTGGTGCCTGCAGCTTCTCACCCGAAAGCGACAGAGTGGAGCAGCTCCACATTGTCCTCCCTGCCATGAGGTCCCAGCTCTGAAGTCTTGTTTCTCTGGGCTTCTGGTTTCTGCTCTGTGTGGAAGCAACCTCCGTGAAGGGAGAACAGGGAAAGAGAAGAACAGAGGAGAAGGACATAACCAAAGAACAGCTTAGAACCTCCTTTTCCCCACACAAGTCACTCTCAGGCCCCTGCTGGCAACGCTTGGTCATCCCCTTTAAACTTGAGATGTATTTAGGGCGGGGGAAATTTGTGGAAGTCATATGGTAGCAAAGAGGCTCTGCTGGGGAGTCTTTCTCAAGGCAGAACTAAATACTTCTGGAGACACAGATAGCAGAGGACTAA
Source organism: Grallaria varia (assembly GCA_013396735.1). Classification (NCBI taxonomy): domain Eukaryota; kingdom Metazoa; phylum Chordata; class Aves; order Passeriformes; family Formicariidae; genus Grallaria; species Grallaria varia. The sequence continues at coordinate 123,002 of VWZG01010097.1, read as the reverse complement.
TTCTGGCACAAGGAGCCTTCTTTGTGCTTCCCTCACACTGTTGCTTAATAGTGTCAACTGATGCTTCCTCAAGATATGTTTTGTGCTGGAATTAGCCCGATTCCCCCTTTATGGCTTCCACCAGGAAGCTCACCTGTTGCTCTTTCTTTCCTGAATTCCACTGCAGAAGAAAAAGAGTATGTGCTTCCAAGGACAGATTGCTCAGTGCAGAGGGCTTAGGACAGCTGTTCTCCAGAAGGCCATCAAAAATTTCTCTACAGAAAAATGAAATATAAAAATCTGTGAATTGAACTTTCTATGTGATAGGTAATATTGCAATCTGAACAGTTCTTTCCAGCTCAAAACAGGAAAATACTGCACTTTGGCAGTTCCCTCAAAAAAAAAAAAAAAAACCCAACAAAAAAGCCAAAGTATTTTTAACAATTTCATTTTTGATCTGTCAAACAAATTAAGTTAAAAGAAGATTCAAGATGTGCTTTTGCCAGCTGGACTGCAGTTGGACCAGTATAAAATATTTTGAAGACAAATAATTTCAAAAGAAAATACCCTGTGCTGCCTCTCAAAAAGGTCAGTCTGAAATATTCTGTGATTGCGAAAGGGTTTCATTTTTTTATTTTCTCAATTATAAAATGTCCTTGAAACCAACATCTTCCTGCAGCCACGCTTCCCTTTTGATTAAATTGTCTTTCCTGATGAGAAGTGTTCTAAGCAGACATAAAACAATTGTTGCTGTGTGCCAAGTGAATGCCAACAGGTTCCCTTCTTGGAAGGCAGCAGGAAAAGAGAGGGATGGTAAATTGGCAGACTTGCTACAGTGATGAATTGATGATGCTGGTTGAGAAAAACATGACCAGGGCTTGTCACTGATCCTGCACGTGACTTGAGCAAGGGCTGACACCGAAATGATACCCGGGGTGAAGGGGAGTCCCCACGTCCCGATGTTGTTTCAGTGAGCCACAGAGGAGCACCCACTCCTCTGTACCAGCCATTGGCCTCGCTACCACTTTACTGTGCAAGAACAAGGCTTGTTGTGAATCTGGTCCTTTTGGGAGATCAGGATGAGTGCAAAGACACTGGTGAGTCTCTTCTCCCAGGTAACAAGTGACAGGACAAAAGGAAACAGCCTCACAAGTTGTGTGAAGGAAGGTTTAGATTGCATGTTATGAAGAAGTTCTTCGCCGAAAGGGTTGTCAACCACTGGAACAGGCAACTCAGTGAAGTGGTGGAGTCACCAACCCTGGAGGTATTTAGAAGATGTGCAGATGTGGGACGTAGGCACATGGTTTAGTGATAGACTTAGCAGTGCTGAGTTCAGTTGGCTTCAATGATCTCAGAGGTCTTTTCCAACCTGAACAATTTTATGATTCTGTGAAAATTCCTGGAATCATCCTTCCCACAGGGATGCTGGTAGGCTCGTTCTTTAAGCATGCAGGCTGGAATATCCTGAGGAAAGAGAACGATACAGTAGTTTGTACTCATTTTTTCATCAGGGATGGACCACCTAGACAGTAGGAATGCGGTTGATTTTTCTACAGACCATTTTATTTTAACTTCCCATGTGAGATTTTTTTCGTTTGACTAGTCTGCCTCTGCTAGTCACAGCTGGGGACACTCCCGAATCTTCTTGTTGGGGCTGAAAGAGGTGATTGAGGGCTATGTGTGCTTTAGAGAGCTCTGAGACCTCTGAGAGTGGCGCTTTGACCCCTCCACCTATTTTTTTGCTTACTGTATTTTTAGCAGTATTTTATGTCTGTAGCAATTTTATCCATGTTCTTGCTGGTGTCCAAGATGGCTCAGTTCCTTGGTGAAGTTGTTATTCTCTAACAGCTTTTAAGCTGCTCATAACCAAAGCAATTTAGCAAAACTACAAGCTGTTGCTTCATTAATATTTTTGAAAAAAACACCAACAACCAACCACTCTATTACTTATCCCATGTATTTGCTTATTTGAGCATTTATTTATTTGCTGTGATCAGTCTTGCCTCTTGAGTAGGTCTCAAAAGAGCAGAAAATAATGAATATGCCAGGACTACAGAATTACTTCCACAAACATAGTGGATAAACCAGTTCTATGACACAAAAGAAATGTAGCTCCAATTGTATACGTGAGGCAATCACAATCCCCTGGGTGCTCAAATTGTCCTTTAATTTTGGGCAAATTCAAAGAGCAGAGTTGCCACTTCTTCTGGGAAAGCGCCTGCAGAAATGGTGCCAAGCCAACATGATTTTTTTTGTCTTTTTGCTTTGGTTTGCACATGGAAAATTAGTTTCCGTGGGCCATGCAGCAGGTTTGTGGAAGGTGAGAGGTTGGGAGAGCAGGTGGTACACTGGAGAGCAGAACTGCCTTTCTGAGGAACCTGAGCGGGCTGGAGAAATGGACTGATATAAACATGGGGAAGGTCAACAGAAGCAAATGTCAAGTTATGCCTCTGGGGCAGAATGACCCTGTCTTGTGAAGCGTGTGAGGTGGCCAACCAGCAGTCAGCACGTGGCTCTGCAACATGGGAGGCCTTGGCTGTATAAGCAAAGAGCACAGGGAGCAGTGAGAGGGCACTGATTAGAGTGATTACATTGATATTAGTGATTATAGTCACCTCTACTTGAGACTGGTGAGATTCTGCCCAGTCTGGGTCTCCCCGGTACAAGAGACAGAGAAACAAACTGGAGTGTGTCCAGTGGAGGTCACCAGCTTGGTTGTGGGGCAGAAGCACAGGGCATTGAGCAAGCAGAAGGTCAGAATGGAGACCTTCCAAACACCCTGTAAACCTGAGGTATTCTGAGGTCCTATATGTAGAACACCATTTCTAATCCCTGGAGATTCCAGAAGACAGGATGACTTCAGACAGCTGATAGACAGATTAGATGAGTTGCCAGCCCCTGAAAGCTTCTCAAAACCCACAGAGAAAATCCATGGACAAGCTGGACCTGCCTTCCTAGGGCTGAGTGCTTTCCACTTGAAAACAGAGAGCAGCGTGCTGCTGAGGATGTGGCAGTACCACTTCCATGCAGGACAACCAGTTTGCCCCCACTCAATGCTAGCAGAATATACACTGGGCAAAGGTGGCAGGGCGAAAAAAACCCCAGCAAACAGCAAATTCAAAGCGTGTAACAGGGAAGCAGCAAAGCCTAGGCTGTTGTACATTCTTTAGGTGATTATTGATCAGAATTGTTGTTATCTTTATTGTTGACATCCATTGCAGAATTCTCCCTGATGGAGAATGAGTCAGCTGATTTTCCTTTCTCTTTCAGTCTTTCACATATACATCTGAGATATGCATATGTATGTGTACATTTCCCTGCACATAGGTATGCACATGTATGTGCGCATATGTAGCACTGACTAAGAAACAGCATGAGTCTGAAAGATGGGAGACACCTCTGAGCATTCTGGAAGAACTGAATCTGAGAGATATGCCAATGGCTGACCTTGTTTTGGAAGGGGAGGGCTACTGTAACCCATCTGATTCATCACTTCAGAGGCTTTGCCTTTGCACAAGCATAGTCTATTACTCGTCAGAGCCCACCATGAGAGTTATTAGCCAGAGGAAGGTGGCTGTCTCCCCAGGCACAAGGCACTCTGGCTGTGTGCAAACATAGAGTGGATATAGTAAATTACAGACTCTCTCCTACATCCCACCCCATAAAATCTGTCTCACGGAGCCTTTCCCACACCTCAGGTTCCTTCCACTGACATCTATACCTTGAAATGGCTAGAGCAGCCTGTCATAAATACACTTGGACATGTCCAAAGGAAATGTGATGGCACAAAGGAATAGCACCTACCTTCTGACCGTTGTGTGTAGTGGGATCACCAGGGCTGCCTCATGATCAGTAAACAGGAAACATGTTGTGCCACCACAAACTGCAGGTGTTGGCAGGTCTTGCTTGTGTTCACTTGGCACGGCTATGATCTGTGATCCTGGTGTCTGCAACACTGAGTTGCATGCCATGATGTCTGAAGCAAAACGCAATGTTCTGTGCTGCACAAGAGAATCAGGACCATGTGCTGTAGTGACCAGACTGCCTGAGGAACGACAGTGTCACGGCATTGCACTTATCTGTGAGCAAAACCATGCAGCCAGTAAAGTGCATCCTTTGTGCTGGTCTGATACAGAAAGGGCTAGGTTGGTTTAGCTGAGAAAACTGACACTGTTCTTATTGTCCATCTCTGCCTCTGTCTTGCAGCTGCCTAAACCAAGGATGGCTACTTGGATTGCACCTTGCCCTGGAGAAACCATGCACATCATAGCAAGGTCTCTCAGGTCCAGCCCTTCAGCAAATACTCACCCTGTGGTTTTGCATTGCTAACAGGCAAGTGTAAAGAACTCTGAGACTAACGAAGCCTGCTCTCCTCCAGACTGTGTGTGGTAGCCCTGTTGTGCACTCTGACTGAAGCTCCACCACTGGGTGGGGATTTTAGCAGCCCGAGCGTGTGTTCTCTGATGTCTGATGCGCAGTGTACTCTCTCTTTGTGCCCTTTCTCTTCTGTTGCACTGCTCCTTACAGTGAAGTTTAAAGGCACTTAATTGCATGAAGTTGTTGGCTGCCTGTGCATTTCCTTTGCAGCTCATCAAGGGCATTCCCCAAACCGCGAAGGGTGCAGGTCAGCCAGCCCAGAGAAGGCTGTTGCTGCTGCCACTGCTTTTCCAGCTTTGGTGAACCATGATGTTCCCGAGCTATGCCTCTTGTTGCCTTAGCAGGGAGCTCTTGCAAGCTAACTTTATGGCAGGTGTTGCATAGAAGTTGGGACAAATTCATTTCAGACTGACAGAGCAATAAAAAATGCTCAGGGCTAGGAATATTCCCAAATGAAGGCACCGAAAATCAATGGAGGTATCAGGGAGTTATGAAATCCTGTCAGATGGCAGATGTAATGTGTAATTAGTCTCTGACCCAGCAAATTATTTGCTGTCTCTCTGTTCCCTTGAGCTCTGAGACTTTCACAAAGAAGGATTTTTTTTCTTCCTTCTCCATGATTCTCCAGGACTCCCCATGCATCTTTTGAGGTTAATTCATAGTGACATCCTATATTATATGATTAACATGGAGCTTTCTGTCCCTGGACTTTACAACTTGGTATTTGACCTTGTAGTAAATCTTAGCTATCACTACAACTTGTCACCTGGTTAAAGATACCAGTGCCATTTCTTTAACACCTCCTGATTGAGCCAATATGGCATAAAGGTCTCAGTTCAGAAAGGGAGGGCAATAATGAGGCAGCTGTAGTTTTTGGGACATGGGTTTTTCTCCTCTCTTTCTGTGATGACAGAGCTCGATTGTAAACTAAATAGAACCTCCCTGTATTCAGAGAAGAGCACTCTGGTATCTGAAAAATTACGTTTTTTGGAAATAAAGCTGCCATTAAGCAGAGAGCCTAGAAAGAGCAATGGCTTCTGCAAAACAGGTAAGTTTAAGGGGCAAGTTCAAGCTGAACTGAATGACAGGTATGTTAATTCAGTTTCAAAAAGCTGCTTTGAAAAAGGAAAGCACCCAGAGTAATTTTCTCGGTTCCCCCCTATAGGTAAGTATGATTTCAAGGGTCTATATTTACCTGTCTGTACTTCCTCGGTACTTCTTCCTCATTCACAGTGGATGTAGGATCCCTGTCTCTCCTCCCTGGTGTCACAACCCTTCCCTTCCCAAAGAAGGGATTCCAAACAGAGAAAAACTATCAGCAACAAGCAGACAACAGTGTTTGTCCATGTCCTGTTCAAGTGCCTTCTTAGTTCAGCAACTGCTGACATTTCGTAGCCGTCTTGAATAGTGTGGCTCTGAACAGCAGGACTAATTGCTGTAACAAGTTATGAAGATATTCCTCTATCTGACTGATTTCCCAATTTATTCAGATTTATACATTGTGGCATCACTCAGAAATAAAAACATTATCTGCACAAGGCAGATACATCTGCCAGTCTTTCTGCAATATTTGCTGGAGTGCACAGTAGGAAGTTCATACCAAATTTATTATGGCTGGGGGAAGAGAGGAGGGCCCTGCTCTAACACAGAGCATATATGGAAAGATATCATGACAACTTATTTTTTGATATATCTGAAACAGTGGACTGCTTGTCAGCCCATGGCCTGTGGCGGTTTGAAGCTGGTACTCAGAAACCAAAGCTGGTGTTGTAGTTTCAGCTGGTGTGTGGGTCACACAGCTGTGCCCTGTGAATAAAAAGACGCAAACCTCGTACCTCTTAGAGCTTAAACAACCATGACTTTTAATTTCATTTACACACAGACCCTCCTCCCTTCTGCTGCTGAAGAAAGCTAGAAATCTCCCCTTGCGTATTTAAAAAGCTGTTTTCTGAATTTGCCAGCCTAAGGTTTTCATAAACATCAAAGTCATGGACAGTCCAAGGCATCACTTTTACCTTTGGTTCTTCTTGTTCCTCTTGCTCTTGCGCATCTTTTGAGAGCCCTTACCATGTTTCTCTCTGCTCTTTCTACCTGGACAGGGCCTTACACACCTTCCAAGTTGATGCAGAAATGGACATTGGTATGCAGTAGCAAAATTTGTGTTCACAGCTGTCATCTTCCAGGGGTATTCCTGCAGATGGTGAGATATACAGCACACCCAAAACTGGGGTGGGTCTTTCTTCAGAGAGGCCACATACACAAGGAAACCTGAAAGTATTTGGTGTTTCGTGTGTGTGTGTGTGTGGATGTGCACTGCCTTTCAAGATCATACATCTTTGCAAGGTCACCTGCTCTGCTTTTCCAGCTCTGTCTCTGCCAGAGTAGTCCCATGGCGTACTGACCTGAGACTGCCAGCCCAGAACACACCACAGGGGTACAAGAAAATTTGTTTCAGGTGCGCAGGTAAAGAAAACATAGATGCCAAAGTCTGCCTCTGGAACAGGGTGCTTCAGTGTCTCAGATGGGTGCTAGTGTATAGCTGCCTCCTCAGTTCAGTGTGCTGAGGTGATGCAAGCAGTGTTTTGAGAACAAACGTTTAGAAAGGCAGCAGCTGAAATGCTGTACCAGCTCCTCACATCCCCCTGTAGACTGCACTGAAGATACTCCTGCAGGAAGGAAGTCCTCCGAGGCAAATGCATCTTCCCATGAGATATGAAACAGCATGAGCTCACTCCATGTGGCTCTTTGCATGTGGTTCTTCTTGCTCTTCTGCAAGGACCATGCAAGAAGGAACACATGGAGTACCCTGATGCTCAGTGAGATTATCTACCCCTGCTCAAAGTCTGTTTCTCTGTTTCAGCCATATCACATTACATGTGGCAATTCCAAAGGCTGAGTAAACTCTGAGTCAAATGCTTCCTCTGCAGTATTTCCTTTAAATTACACCTTCCACCATCAGAACCTTCACTGAGAAGCAAAACTATTGCACCCAGCTTCAAGGAGTGCTTGCTCAGCAGATGCTCAGACTGTAGGACTGTTGGCAGTGGCACTTTCTAGTCTTTGTGACATAGATTTAGAGCATTTGGATCTTTGGAGGACTGTATCTGTTCTGCCAGCCTGAGAAGCTGCAGCAGGCCACGCCAACGTCGCAAGACACAGGTCCCTCTTCAGCTCCTCACTGACCCACAGTCCTGGGTAAATAACCATGCTGCAGATAACCAGCAAACTGGACCCATACTAAGGCACAAAAGCTGTCTGTGGGAGCTGCATCCCCACTTCGATCTGCAGCGAGGTCCAGCTCCACCCCACCAGGATGCAAGTCCCCTTTTTTAGCTTTCTCTGCTCACTCCCCTGGACTGCCATGCCCAGAGCCAGCTCCCTGTCACACAGTGGGCTGCCCCAGCAACGTGCAGCACAACTTCCAGCCTTGGTGATGCTTTCAGGAGTGCTTTTGTTATGCAGGTCTTTTCCATAGCGCTGCTTCTGTTTGCTGTCTGTTGGGGGTTCCTGGAGACATGGAAGCCTGCACTCCCCAGTTTGGGATGGTATTTTTAAGGCTAGATGCAAGAGCCTCTACAGCATTTTTAAGGCTTCCCATCTGGGAAAGTTTCTTCTCGCTCCAGAGCTGGCTTTTACCTCTCAAGTCAATATTCAGCCTGCACCATCATCATCAAAAATCATAAGGCAGACTCTTTAACCACAAGATTGGTTTAAAAATGACATTATTAATATTTTGGGGATTGTATCTGTATTTGCTTTCTAATATTTTTGAACTGCGGGTTAAAAGCAGATCGAAGCTAGGAAATATTAGCTCCTTTCCTTTTAAATGAATAATCTGAGGTTTTTTAATTCATGTGCTCCAAAGTTCAGGCTTTGAGAGAAAGACTGAATTTCACATAAATCATGTATAAGATATATATGCATAAGGGATGAGCATGTCACACACGACAATCCAGTTCTGTGGCTGTGTAGGTTTTTTTGGCTGACCTGTGTGTCAAGGACAAAATACAGGAACTCGTGGTGAGAGCCAAGTTCCAGCTGAAATGTGTTCCCTTCCCCAGATTATGAGACAGCTCTAACAGTACAGCTAGGAGTGCAGCTGAGGGTGATGTGCCCCATACTGCTGCTGCTCCACATTTTCCCACCAGTCTTTGTGCTTATTTTAGATGAAAAATGAATGGAAAAATACCCAGACTGTAAACTCTTCATTTAAGTTAAACAAATAATTACTATTTTCAGTTCTTGCGTGCTTGCTGGATAAGGGCATTCCTGACCTGACACAAGGTTTTCTCTCATCTAACGTGTTACCCAAGCATGGATACTGTCCATTGGGGCAAATATGGAGTGGGGACTCTAACTTATTCTCTCACTACTCCCTTCCTTCAAAGGGAGAGGCTTTCCATGACACTTGCTAGAAAAAAAGATTGAAGGGGAAGAGCCACAGAACTGACTCCACCTTAATAGGGCAGTGCAGCCAAAAACTGCATGTGCTGGAACCTCAGCAGTAGCAAGTGGCTGAAAATGGATGAAGATGACTAGGAGTACATTGCCACTCTCCAGGCTTAGCTTTGAAGCCCAACAATTAGCCAGAGTGGGTGGCATCCATGCCCATGGCAGGCGATTGGAATTAAGTGATCTTTAAGGTCCCTTCCAACTCAAGTCATTCTATGGTTCTTTGAATTCAATGCAAAAAAACTGTCAGTGACAGCAACAGGCTTTTGGGTCCAGGTACAGTGTGAGTTGGTCCATATGGGTACAGAATTACAGAACCAACTAGGTTGGAAAAGACCTCTGAGATCACCGAGTCCAACCTATGACCAAACACCACCTTGTCAACTAGACCATGGCACTGAGTGCCACATCCAGTCTTTTCTTAAACACCTTCAGGGACGGTGACTCTACCACCTCCCAAGGCAGCCCATTCCAATGCTCAGTTGCTCCTTCTTTGAAGAACTTCTTCCTAATGTCTAACCTAAACCTCCCCTGACACAGCTTAACACTGTGTCCTCTTGTCCTATTGGTGGCTGTCTGGGAGAAGGGACTGACACCCACTTGCCTACAACCTTCTTTCAGGTCATTGTAGAGAACTCAGAGTTCCAGGACAAGTTTCACTCAGTCTAACGCTTCACATCTGCCCAAAGTAAGTGTCACACAGAGCAACAGTAGCTGTATACCAGGTGTTTTAATAAATTACCAGAAAAATATGTTCGGATGTGTTTGTTCTCCTCCCACTTAAAATAAAATAAGTCAAATTAAAACCAAAATAATACCAACTCTAAAACAGGAGAAAAAACCTGTCCCAGAGCAAAGACGACACACAACACTGAGTGGGAAAAAAGGTCTTTGATGGCATTCTTGGGTAAAGAAAATATGTTTGTAAAACAAAGTGAGTAATAAAACAGTTATTGATTTGTTTGGTTTTCCTCTCTGTTTATATATATGTAGCTACATAAATATCTGTGCTGATACACTCTGGATGGGATGAAATGCTACTTCTGTGAGACAAAACAAAATGTTGACCATGGGGAGGGAGTAAAGAAGAAAATAAATATATAATTTCCGTCAGTGAAGTGAAGACAATGCTCTAATCCCCCACAATGTACCATTATTGCTCTGCTTATCGACGGACAGGCTTTGTCCCTGGCCCACAGATGAGCTCATAATCTGAATGGTCTCCTTCAACGCTCTGTGTACGAGCAGGACCTTGGAGATATATGAAGCATTCCCTCCTCTGGTTAATTCCCATGCTTTACTATGAATTTTAATTAAAAAATTTATTAGTACTTCAGTTTACATTTTTTTTCTCCCAGGTTTCTTGCACTGCTATGCAGGTCTCCACAGGAAAGTAGAGCAACCCAGATGAGCAATATGCCATAGGAAAATGCTGTTATCACAATGTGGCTGGATGGAGGAATTAATTTTACAACAGATCTCATGTTACTTTGACCTTGCACTCAGTCTGCGGAGCCGAGTCATGCAGTAACCTCAGCAGTTCTTCACTGAGTGGACCTGTGGGTCATACCTTAATCCAAACACAAGGAAAAGGAAAGAAATATATTTTTATTTCCTTTTCTCCTTCCATGGAAAGCTACCCCATAAAAGAAGAGTAGGCAGTACCACTCCACACTGAGGTGTCTGTTTCATTCTTAGGCAAACGAGTCCTGCATTCAAAACACAAAAACCCCCATGGTCTTCCTGCTGTTGTTATATTGTTCTTTCACAGAACCAGCCACTGTCCATGCTTTCCCAGATCTCAGTGCCGTGCTTAACAAGCAAAGGACAAGCTCATGCTGTCTGCAAAGTTCAGGTCACCAAGAAGGTATTAAGAGAACAGCTCAGTTTGCCAGCTGCTCGCAAACGCTGTATTGCAAAGAAGGCAAAGGCAAAACACCCCTCTCCACATCTCCCCCAGCTTCCTTCCTTTTCTTTTTTCTTTTTCATTTTTTTCTTTCTTTTTCTTTATTTTTCTCTCTTTCACTCTTTCTTTCTTTCTTTCTTGCACAGGAGCTCACGAAGAGAAGCAAGACTTGTGCATCACAAGTGGTGGAAATACCCCCAGCCCAGCCAGCTTCCCATCCTACAATAACGCACAAGTCCATCTCATCCTGTACCTGCCCCCAGAAGGTGGTTTGTCTCTTGATCTTTTTGGAAAATCATGCAGTCTGATCTGCTGGGGACATCTGCAGTTCAGGTGCCGGAGGGGCTGGTTCTCTCCCTTTTCCTGAGGCTCATAAATGATTGTTTTTGGAGAGATAGGCAATAAGAGCCACAGCCACCCCAACATAGATGCCAGTTCCAATTGTGATGGACAGGACAGCCAGGAAGAGTGCTCGCCGGGAGCTGGAGCTTGCATGGTGGAAGTCACCCTTGGCTACTGCTTTGTTTGTCTGCAAGAGATACAACAACAACAATGCAATAGATTTATTTGTTTTACCTGCAAATGAAGATGTGCTTCTAATGTCTTGGCTGAAACATGATCCTGGGATACGAGAGTAAACTGGTTAGAAATCAGACACTTTTTAGTCAAATGAGGTTATTTGCACAATAGGATGGTGATGGAACCAATGGCATCTCAAAGGAGGCTGTCATTATTATGGATCACGATGTGGTATCAGCAAAGGTCATCCGTCAGGCAGTAACAGGTCTGTCACCTACAAGACAGGTTCTTGTAGAAGCTTATGAGCTCTATAAGTTCTGAGACAGTCTTTGTTCCCTCATTTCAATGAGCGAGGCATTCACAGTGTTTTAATTTTATGTCTCCACAAATGCTCAATTTGCTGGGATGTTTTCTTCTTCAGTGTCATCCATTACTCTATTTTTGGCTTTCTTTCTTTTTTTTTTTTTTTTTAACTATCGTGCTGCTCAGAGCAATTTATAGTAGCCAAATGACAACCTTCCACACTGAAAAAAAAAGGGTCATGGCCTTTCTGCCAATGTCCTTATTAAGAGAGCTGTCTCTTTGCATTCATCAACCTAATTTTTTAAGCATTAAATCTTTATAAATGTTTCAAGCAGAAACAACGTCAAAAATACATATTAAAGACAGACTAGGCTGCAGGCTGGAGGTAAAATATTTCAAAACAGCAAAATATAAACTACACCAGGTTTGGAAAGCCCCCTACTCACTTTGCAAAGGATGTCCAACCAAGCCTCTCAGCAGGTGATCAAGGATTTCACACACTTCTTGTCTGGGACTCTAAACAATAAAAAGAGCGGCCCTTTCCAGAAAAATGCCAGGGGTTTTGGGCATCATTGATTGTTAGGGTCGCTTAAAAGGCAAGGAAAGCACAGAAAGATTTAGAAAAAGCTGGTCATTCAGCTCTCCTCAGAGACTGTCTTCAAACACCTGCTGCCCATGACTGACCTAGTCTTGAACAGAATCCTACTTACTGAACTTAGGTCAGATTTGTCAGGTGGAGATAAATGCACAGCACTGGGAGCTATCTGAGCTTTTGGATAAACTGAGGTCAACAGTTTCAACCCCCAAAATGGAGGGAAAGTTTAAAAATTATGAATATTTCAATTTGACATTTCTGAAATGTCACGTAGTTACTGAAAATTCTGCAACATTTGGTTTTACCTCTTTTAAATGAAACTTTGTAGAGTTTCAAACCAGCGTTCTTTCCACTTAAAAATAGATGGAAACTCAATGGGAAAATAAAACATTAATCAAAATGTCAAATAATCTGAAAACCTGACAGTATGTCTTGATTGCTTCAATAGAAGTTGGATCAACCGACCAAAAATGATGAGTTGAGCAACCCAGAGGGATTCAGAAGGCTGATTTGTCAAACACTAATACCCTTTTCCTGATAGGATCTTCAACCTAGTGATAAGCCTGCTCACAAAGAACAGGTTTTTTTCTTGATGAACTCTCTGAGGACAGTGCTGACCTTTGTGAAAGTATTTCACCTATGGTGAAAACCCAGACAAAACTAGATGTCTTATATTAGTCACATGCTTCCCTGAACTTGTTGGATTTTGAATTATGATACAGCATGATTTTCCCTGGGGAATAAACCTGGGCTTTCACAGAAATTCTGGTTTCCAACAAATTATCTAAAACAAGTGTATTTTTTTTCCTCTTAACCGAATGCATATTTTGTAATTTAGCAAAATAAAATCCCTCCTATACAGAATTTTCAATGTAGACTGCACTGGTAAGGGCACATGGGAAGAACAATCTTATATTCCTCCATTATTCTGTTCAAAAACTTTCCACTCAGATGGAGGAATCATCAACACAAACACCATCCTCTGTCAGTGAAAGACTAGTATGAAAGGATTTGCTTATCACTAAGAATTCTTTGATGCTGTTTCCTAATTAGCAAAAACATCACATTACTACTCAATGTCACTTAAGCAAATTACAGCATTTCTGCAGGTTTAAGCTAAATGGGTCTGAAAAGACTTAGTACACAAAATTTAATAGTTTAGCATCTGACAACTAATAAACAGTTTTTCATTAATTTTTTTTTCTTCGTAAACAGAGGTCTTCAGTTCACTTTGAGAAAGTCCCTTGGTTTTGGTACTAGTCCAGCTATTTATGACCCAGTCCATTTGATGGCTGACAGAAAGAAATGACACTCCATTGGGAGTTTCCACAGCAGGGATGCCTGTGCTTTAGCAACATCCATGTAGGAAACTGTGACAAAAGAGTCTTGCACAGATCAGAGAGCCAAGTCAGACACAGTCTCACCAGCTTTTCCTTGGTGTGGTAGAAAAGGTGAAACCAATGGTCACTAAACCTAAAAAGAAACTAGGACATCTCAATGCAGACAACGGTCCAGTTGTTTGCCTGTCTTCATAAAGTTTCAGGTATTGTTAGCTGAAAGATAAAACTTGTCTGCTTAGAAGGACTGTCTACCTAAGCCCACAGTCAAACACCACCGCAGACAAGGAGATACAGTGATTCAAGTATCCAGAGCCAAAGTACAGAAAATTGTATTAGTTGCAGACCCTCTTGGTAATTGCTGCCACCACAACACTGGAACCTCAGGCATCAAAATAAACTCAGTCTTCATTTTCTGACGCATGTTTTTGGTTCAAATGGGGAAGGTTTTCAGAATGCTACTGTGGTTAAAATTCTTCAGAAATAGAAAAAAAAATTCAATGTAGCTAATTCAAGAAAAAATGCACTTCAGATAAAAATATTGAGTAAGGAAAATACCCCACTGAATTTCGGTTAAAAATGTGGTCACATTTATGGTGTGCTACAATGTCATCTCATGCAAGGCAGGATTTTGTCCACCCTTTCACTGAACAGCCCAGTCCTGGATGTCCACAGTGCCTGTGATGAACCTGCTCCGTGCAGCCTGGCTGCTACAGACATCACAGTCTACACCAAAGCCACTGCTGAGATGACAAATCCCTGCATCCACCCAGGATCTTCTGCTCATTTAGAGACGGGATGCTAAGGCCCTGGGACTGACGTGCCAAATAATATAAAAGGCACTGTTTGTCCAGGCATTCAATACCCAGCCAGGAAATGGATTTCTGTGAGCTCCTCTTTGCAGACTCAGCTCTGGACTCACTACAGCAATATTGGCTTTTGTTATTTTTTTGTCCCCTGAAAGGCAAAGCTGCAGCTATGAATACTACTGGACTGAATACCTAGCTGGTACTATTAACTAGCCCACCATGCTTGATTCTGAAGAGTAGTGCAGCCAGGACCGGTGCAAGAAGAAAGAGCCAAATGCCCTACTAACAAAGGGCTTAATTCACTACAGCCTCTTCGAGCTAAGCGTCTCAATTTAAGTAATAAGGAATACAAACAGCTATTCTAATGGGCTTGAAAGGAGCTGCAAAAGTCAGTGCTCTTCCTAATGAAAATTTTATTATCCATGGAGTTTTACCGTACTTCCGTGTATTCAGTCCTTCTCTTCTCTGGCAAGACTGTGGCCTGTGACTGATGAACTAATTTAATGCAGACTTTGAGTATCAGCAGGACCAACCGGTTTGATAAAAAGAGCAGGGGACAAGTGCAAGACGTGGGATGAATTACAAGTAGGGGATAATGCATGGCATAACTCTAGGCAAGTTTGCTCCCTGCACAGCCAGAAGACAAGATACTTTTCTTGCAAAAGGTTTGTGTCCCTAAACTACCCCTGCCCATTGGTTCCCCTTGGTCTCTGTACTCTGGATGCCCAGACATGACTATCAACTTGCCAGCTATGGGCGCAGGCTGTGATGAAAGCTGGGTTCTCCAAAGTTGAGAACAGGGACTTTAGCTAATACCAGTCTCCAATCAATCCTTTTTTTTAGAGGGTTTGGAATTCAGGAAAGTGGGGTAGGGGAAGAAGAGGTAAGCAGATCTGGAAGGATTATCTTCTTTTGTTTAACCAACAAAATGAATGCCTTGTTTAGAAACACTTCCAAGGAACTTCCCCGGAGTTTCAAGTTGAGCTTCTGCAAAACATATTTGTCATGTCTCTGGGCTGCATGTTTTACAGGCAGAGAGAAGATGAATACTGCACCTCCAAGCTGCAAAGTGAAAAAATTCTGCTGCACCCTACAGTGACTTATATATCATACTCACAACATACCTTCACAAAAAATGCAGTATCTGGAAACAGAAACATATTGAACATGATTATTAAACCTGCCTCACCTCCCTGAGGCTGGAGAGCAGGATTGGCTCCATGGAAGAGGAGAAGAGGGTATCCCGAGCCCTTTGGTCAGGTGATGAATGGATTTCTTTTTGTTTCAGGGAAAGAGATGTCCCGCAGGGAGCAGGGATGAAGCACAGGCTCATGAAGCCACTGCTCAGACCCTGAACCTTAGTTCTTCAAGTGACATGCAAAAAGATGGCACAGAATGAGGAACAGCTCATACAGAGGATATTTCTCCTCCTGTACTCTCCTCTGATGAAAAGCTCTGCCTTTTCTTTTTACTTGCCTAACTTGCACTTCTGCTGATCTCAGATTTCTGGGCAATATATTCTACCTTCAGGCTTACACCACTTATTTCCACTGATGGTAAGAAAAAGACTCCAGTCTCCCTGCAGTTTAACCTCACATTTCTTCATCCAGCCCTTCAAGTGGCATTTTGACATTTCCTTGTTTGTGAGCATCCCCTTCTTATCCCTGCCAATAACGTGTGAACTTCCAGCCTTTACAATATCCTGCCAAACTCATCAATGATGATGTGGCTGGTGAAAAGAAGTGGCCTGAGTAATGGCATTTCTAGAGCCACTAAGACAGGTAAAAAGTGAAGTCAGGATCTAACCATGAATGACAACAGGGAGGTGCCAGCCAGCAGGGGAAAGCATGGGGCTGGCAGACACCCAGTGTAGGGGCTGGGACCTGGCAGAAGAGTTTTCAGTTCTCAGAAAAGCATCAAAGGGACTGTGGAGTTCCACCAAACAGCTCCACAGGCAGAAATGGTGAACTAAACGATCAACTGTTCTTTACTCTGTCAGTCATGATGATGACAGTATAATAGAAACTTCAGCCTGTGTTAACTTGCCTTTCAGGCACCAGAGAGCTTTTCCCAAGGTTTCTCCCACTTCTGCTGGGAAGATGGCTGAGGAAATGGACATGTGTCCCTAGCAGACACTGTCTGAAACTTTCTGAGGAAACAGTGGGGAGCAGGTGTTGCCTGAAATGCAGGCACTTTCAGAGACACAAAACTCCTTTGCTCAGTGCTGGACTTAATATCTACTGATGCTTAAGTTTATTTTCCTCTTCAAAGGAAGGCAAACATCCTAGCCTAATCTTGCCTTCAGATTGCAATGTCCAGTACCAATTGCTGGATCATCTTCAGGAAATCCCCACCCACACTTCAGTGTTGACAGGTAGAGACCAGATAACTTACTTGGGATTGATGTCTTTCTTTCAGTGAGGGATCAACCTCACCCTGAGCTTTTAGAAGATAAAAAGCGTAAGATCTTCACTTATTGCTGCCTGGTGTTGGGATGGCTGATAAACATGGTAAGAAAATAGATGCCTAACCCACATGGAACTTCCCCTGGGGCAATGCTGGCATCCTGTGAGTACTTGGGTAGCAGAGACAAAAAGATGTCACCGGAGTTTCATTAACACATGGAGAGAGGATAAACTGACATATGCAGCTGCTGCTGCTGCTTTGCTTGAGGCTCTTGCCAGATGTCCTAAGTGCTCTGCTGAATCTCAGAGGGACAGAATAAAATCCTTTGTGAACACTTACCTCTGAAGGATTTCTTTCAACAAGGAATCCTCATTCTAGTAAACAGGCTTGTGCCCTCAGTGGGCAGAGTACAGCACTGGGCAATGTGAGTGCATCGCTGCATACACTTGCTGCTCCCCACCAGCAGCCCCCCCGACCTGCCTCACCTGCTGCCTTACCATGAGTACTCAGCACAGCAGGGAAACAAACAACAGGTTCATCACGGTGGCAGGAGGAAAGGCCACCTGTGTGAAGGCAGTGAGAAAGGACAGGCTGATGGCCATCCTGTGTCTGGAGCAGTCACTTCAAGTCCCCCTGTAGTTTAACCTCACATTTCTTCATCCAGCCCTTCAAGTGACATCTCCTTGTGAGCATCCCTTTCTTATCCTTGCAACAGTGTGTGAACTTCCAGCCTTTACAATATCCTGCCAAACTCATCAATGATGATGTGGCTGGTGAAAAGAAGCGGCATTTCTACAGCGACTAAATTAAATGATGCTGTGTTGGTAGAATGGGATGTACTAGGAACAATGTTTATCCCTGGAAATCCATGAAAGGTTCAGGAGAAGAGAGCATGAACGGGGAAACGAGGGCGTAAATGAAGACCAGCATGAGTCTGCCTCTTCTGCATGATCACCTTTCATAACATTTGGGTTTCAGTCATGGGATCATTTTGGTATCAATGTATTCTGCTTGAATATGAAAATATGACACAGGCAAGGATGTGATTCAGTTCCCGGCTGGTGCTGCCTGTAGTGGTTGATTGTGTATTCGAGTACAGATAAAACTATAAATGTCCAAGTGAGATTTCAACACTTGGAAAAACAAGAGCGTAATAATGAGAACATCAGGCATAAAAGGCCTGAATTAGCAGAATGCAGAGTTATGTTTTTAGACAAGCTCCACAGCAACAGCACTTCATCTGATTGCACTTGAGAGAATGGGATCTCAGCCTGTAATATGAGGGCAATTTTGTTTTCCTGGTGTATACAGGAATTTCGGATGTTTATAGTAAGGAAGATGATTCTGTCCCTTCGCTTTGCTTCTAGCCCTTAAGTAGATGTTGCCATTTTGTGATGAAAGAGAAGAAAATTTGGGAAAGGTGACAGGTGATGAAGCCTAGTTTGCACATATAGACTTACAAGCAGATGACATGGGTTTGTGTTCACACATGCAGACATATACATTATCTGCCTATAGAGACTGGAGCCAGCTACCTGTGAACCATTCAGGTTTATCAACAAATCACTAGTGATTACTTCAGTCCTGAGTGACTGCTTTATTTTCCCATTTAGATGGCTGTTTGTTTCTTCTTTATTTGAAGACACGGAGTTTAAAATGTGAGCATTACTCAGGGAGGGGAATCTGGAAGTGATTTCCATTCTTCAGATTCCATTTTGTGAGTGTTAAAAAGTTGTCCTCATCTCATTAGGTACTTTCTGCCCATGGTGCCCCTACCTTTGTCACAGGATCTGTATTGGGACTGCCAAGACCTGACAGTTGTACAAGATGTTATCCACCTGTCAATTTCTTTATACACAAATATGCCTGGAGAAATTCTGTTTCATAAGCAAAAGCAGGGTACTGTGATGTCTCTGTAAAGGTTCTGCTGAAGGACTGGATAGAAAGAGATTTTGGGAAAAGCTGCAGTCATATCTTTCTACCTCTACCTTGTTATGTAAAGTTTGCGTAGAGTGAATTCCCTCTGTCCACATTCAACCCTACTGCTCCATGACCCCCTAACTCCATTTGTTTCAAGGTGCAGTGCATGGTCCCAAACTGGGTAGTTGTGGATGTCAGATCTCACCACTGAGACCATTTCTCTCCATGGGGATGGCCATATGATTGCATGCCAAGCCAGGTGAGTTTGTATCTCATCATGCTTTCATGCTCTCAGTGGCATCAATCCCCAGTTCCAAGTTTGGGGCTTATCATTTAGGCCCAATTTACTATCCCTTGGGGTAGAGGAGCAGGTCATTACATGGTACTGTTGAAACCTGAAATGTCCACAGTGTGCAATGGGAGAGGACATGACAAGGCACCAGCTCTAGGCTGAGCATTCTCCCCTCCTCCACTCTGCGTACGTCAACAACAAACAGATTTCATCATCTGCAGGAGCTCTGCTTGCTCTCCTTACTTGATGAGCAAAACCAGGCAATGTGTTGTCATCAACGAACGCTGATGGAGAGCAATTGGACAGATGATTGCAAAGGCCACAAAAAATTAACATAAGGTGCAAATTTCCCTGCCCTAGTGTATGGGTTATACGTGTATGGTACCCAAAAGGAAATGCTTGATTGCACTGGGAATGCACGAGATAGAGCTGTAAGAGAGCCAAATTGCGGGGAGTCCTAAATTAAGCCCCTGAAAACTGCTGGTGGTCTGCATTCTCAAGGGCGAGTAGGAAGTTCCAGGCATGGCCCCACAAAGCCCAGCCCACAGGAGAAAAGCAGGACTCGAGAAGGTTCAGTTCTTTCTACTCCCCACAATTCCCTGACATCAGCAGCAGTTACCTACTCCCATGGTGAGCACTTTCCTGCCATCTGACTTTGGCTCCTAGCTCAGAGGACACCAGCAAACACTGCTGCACGTCACAAAAGCCTTGTTTCAGGTGTCTCAAAGCTCTGGGATTCCCTGTGAGCAGTGACAGAGGACAGCCCTGGGCAAAATGAACTCTTTCTGGCAGACGTATTGCTTTGATTTAAAAAATTCAATGTGTTACCGTTCTCTTCCGTTTAAAATGATTAACACATTGTCCCTATATAAAACAAAATGTTTTGCTTAGTTAATTTATTTAATTGCATACACTTCTTTTTTTTTTTTTTTTTTTTTTTTTAATGCTTGATTCCCTGAGTAACATTGAAAGACTGTCATCTCCATATACTGCTACCTCTCTTACTGGAGATGTGAAAGCATCTTTTCTTATCTTTTTTGAACTCAGCAACAAAATTCAAAGGCACTGTCTCAAAGACAAAATTCTATGAGAAGCTGTATGGCCTAGTTACAGCAGCTGGGACCAGTTTATCACTGTATTGGTAAAACCAAAACTGTGTATTCTACAGCCTCTCTGTCATCTCTGATGAACTGTCAATAATGGATAATTTGCAGCAGCTGCCCAGGGCACACCTGACACCTCAGGCTACAAGCTGGGTGTTAAAGGACTCCATGAGATAGGGAAATGTTCCTGTCTTCATACCAGTGACTCAGCCTGATAACTCCTCTCTGATGAGTCATTAGCACCTTCATATCCAGCCTGAGGGGTTGTGGCTGCTAATGGGCCATCAAGTATTCCAAATATCCTTTGACTGACAGAGTAAATCACCCATTGTGAGACCCCCAGCCCTGGAGGAGGTACTGGGCATTCCCATCTGAACCTAAGGATCTTGGGGTTTGGGACTTCTGGTACCTCTTCACCAGGGCCAGAGGAGGACCAGAACCTCAACAGGACTGCGACTGCCACTCTCGACCAGCCTGCAACCACCATCCTCACCAACAGGTTTTCCTTTCCTTTTACTTTGTACTCAGGGCGACCACGTGGTGCTCAGCATAGGAGCTGATGAACACCATTCTGTTTGTGCCCTAGGGTGTAGGGTTATACCTCTGTTTTTGTGGGTTAAAACCAGTTTTTCTCTGTATCATTATATTTATTGTAATCTTTTTAGTAAATTGTAACTCTGACTTGTAATCTTTCTTTAGTTGGGTTCATTTCTCCTGATGGTTCACCATTAAACCAGAACACTCTTTCTGAATCAATAATTGAAATTTTACCAATGCACATATTGTGGTTATTATTTAGGAATAACATCACAGAAGTATTAAAAAAGCATATGGTTATTCTGTTCTCTGTTCCTCTCTTGCTATCTGCTAACGACACCACTGGAGGGAGGTCACTGGCTTGGATGGACCCCTAGTCTGGCCCAGAATTTTCACCTATTCTTAGGAGGGTTCGGTTCAGCATTGTTGGTTTATAATGCAAGGTGATATGCTCAGTTAATCCATTATGCTAATATATTATTCCTATATTTATTTTAAAAAAGGACTGTTGATTTTGCCAACAGAAAATTTGCACCTATTTAGTGTAAGAGCTAAAGTCACACGTTTAGCTCAAAAAAGTCTGCTTAGT
This sequence comes from Grallaria varia, assembly GCA_013396735.1. Taxonomy (NCBI): domain Eukaryota; kingdom Metazoa; phylum Chordata; class Aves; order Passeriformes; family Formicariidae; genus Grallaria; species Grallaria varia. Next base: position 101,878 of record VWZG01010097.1, on the reverse strand, counting down.
CTTGACTGAAGTACACAAGAAGCACTGTGAATTATGGGCTCGCTTGGGCTTTCTGCTCAGATTTCAGTGCCCATTTTTTCCCTGGAACTTTTGATCTGGTAACAACTATGGGAATAAGGCAGTGGATTTTTGCTTTTCTGATAGACATACTTCTTTCAAAACAAAAGTTTATTAATTTTTTTTCTCTTTCTTGTCTCTCTTCCATTTTTAAATGTTATCACTACTTTTACAATAGATATCATATTTACAGGGCAAAAAAACCCCAAACTGACCAAAGTCCCATTAAAATACAGCTGTGATGTTCCAGAAGATAAAAACTCAGGAGGAATGTTTTAAAAGCTCTAGAGGAGAAGAAAAGAAGAAGAGGGAGATCTTTTAATAATTTCAAAACAAATCCAATTGCATTCAAGATTAAACAGAGATACAGACAAGGGTATGAGCATGAAACGTGACATTTCTTTCTGACCAAGAGCAGAAAACACTGTCAAAAAATAATGTTGAACACTAACGTGTGCCATCAGAATTTTTTTTAAATTATGGAAATTAATTTAAGTACTTTGCATAGTGCTTATTTTGAAATATATAATTATGAAATATTTCACTCTGCTTTTGAGCTTTTCTGAGTTTTTTTTCTATATATATATACATTAACTAAGCTTTGCAGATGAAAAATTTCCTTCCAATTGAAAAAAAAGGAGTTGTTTAGTTCTGCTTGAAAATGTATTGATATGGGCTGCTCCAACCTTTTCAAAATGTTTTTGAAAACCTTCTGATACAAGAAATTTCTCAAAGAAACTCTTGTCTGTAATCCTTACTATATACAAATATGCACAGAGAGTCTCAACAAATCAACAAAACTTCAGTGCATAAATTCTCATTTGTGTCATTACGCATTCAATTTTTATCTACTTTTCAGTAGTCGACACATGTTGCTTCTGCATAAATGTGTTCCTTCTGAGGAAGCTGCTCCTCTTGTTGAGGCTGGGAGGTTTAAGTGAACAAACTCCTGAGAAAAGATGTTCTGGATCTACAGGGTCTGCTGCTGGAAGCAGACCTGAGGCTGCCTTTGGTACCTGGGAAAACATCTAGGCAAGAAGGAAGATACTAAGGAAATTATTCCTGGCTAGGCTTCTTGTTCTGTGGGGGAGACCTAGAAACTACACGAGGTGATGTGATCACTGCAGTACAAAGAAGGTATTCTTCATCCTTTGTGCTTAGTCCCCAGAAGAATCCTTGGATGAGGAAAGAATGAATAAGGACAAAAAAATGTGCTGTAAGGCAGGCATTCTATCCAGACACCCACCAGCATTTACTAATGCCAGTAACACCTCTGCGCAGGCTGAAGAAACTGGAGGATGTGCTCCAGATTCTCTGGATTCACCTCTGTACTCAGTACAGGAAGACTCAACAAGATCTCATTTTTCACTATGGGGAAGGTTCATCAGCTGATCTGTAACAATTAATTTGTATTCGTCACCATCACTGTTGGCATGGAAATGGAAGGTCTAACCTTGTATTAAGTTGTCAACACCCTGAAATGACTGCTCTGTCTTTCCTATGACTCAGCAGCTGCAAGACAAGAACTCCATGTTCTCCAGCAGAAACACATCACAGTGTTGTCATGCCAGCAGATACTGGCCACTGATCTCTTGTGCACAAAAGTCCTTCTTCCTACAACTACAGCACTCCCGTGCAGGCAGTGCTGTGTTTCAATGGGGCACAACTTTCATGTGTGTGTGGGTCTATCAAAGGGCTTTATCTCCTCTCCCATAGACTTCTTAACCTTCTCTTTCTGCTCGTTTTGGCTCCTTTTGCTGCCCATCTGCTCCTGGTTCAGCCTCCCTTTCTCCTATGCAAACATCAACCCTGCTTTTGCTTTTTGCGGGCACTGTATCCACCCTTTTAAATGGGTACAGGTTGTGTGAAGGGTGGAAGATGTGGTATTCTGCATTCTTACAAGGAGTGTTTCAGCAGGGCTGGGGTATGGATGTACAGAAGACATTCAGGCAGCAGCACTGTCTTCCCACTATCTTGCCCAGCAGCAGCTGGAGTGAGCCAGAAAGGCTTTGCCCAACCTTACACTGCACAGTGAACAGGGCAGAAAGCTGGTGATACATCAGGAGAGTTCTCCAGAAAAGCTGCTGCTGACGAGTGAGTCACCTGCCCAAGCATAAATAACAGATTCTCCCAATAGAGTTTGTGTACTAGCATCAGAGAAAGACCAGCGAGACTCCACTACTGCAGTGCATTAAGAAAGAGTAAAGGAGGGAGCCTGTAGGTCTTGCAGCACAGGGCTGTTGGTTTCAGTTCTGTGACAGCAAGAACATCCTGCTAATGTGCCTCCACCATGCCTGACTCAGCTCCCATTCCTGCCCCCAGAAAGAAAGCAAACTGGCTAGAGGCATGGATCTCCAAGGATCCTCTACCTCTGGTACCCTCTTTCCCTCCAGCATCTCACTAATGTCTGCTGCAACTACCTTACAATGCAGTTTTCTTGTTGCAGGCTTGCTCCATGAATCTCCTATTGCCATACTAAGAGAAAGGAGCAGGATGAAGCAGAGCTGCAGCAATTCTTACTTCAGCATTCTGGGGCCATTTTTCGTTCACTGGGCCCCCAGTCAGAATATTGGCTGCTTTGATGTTAGCTGGTGAAAGAAAGAGGCCATCCCAAAGGTCTCTTCTCCCTTTAACAAACTGTTCTCCTGGGGTAGGGTTCTTCCTCACTGGAAACCCACTAGCACACAAGCATAAGTCCTCACTGTCCAATAGGGAGAGCAGAGATTGCTAATAGGGGTCCTTCCTTGTGGATCTAAGGAGTCATCAATAACCTGTAAACATTTTTTTTAATATCAAATTATTCCATGAAATCTGCTTTTCTTTTCTTTCCTTTCCCTCTCCTTTATTCTGCTGCATACATATAACAAGTATCTTGTTCCCCATGATTTCATTGACATTTCTGTGTATGCCAAAAGGAATGAAGAGCTGAAACCAAAAGCTCCCTTCTCCACCCTGTTGGCTTGTCTAGCAGAAGATGGGTCGAGCCTGAACAGCAGCTGCAGGCGCCAGATCCCTGTCAGCAGGAGGGCTGTGTGTCTCTGTGCATGTCCCTGACTGCACATCCCGCACAACTGTTGCAGGGAGGCAGGAATGCACAAACATATTTCCTGGGGGAGTACAAAACCCATATGCTGCACTCTGTGAAGATGTATAAAAGCCTCAGCAGGATGCCCTGGCTGAACAGAGGATTAGTCCTGTCAAATACAAATGCAAGCCTCAGGAGTCAGAGCAGGCTCCCTTTCATTGAAGGGACTTTTCTTCTTGCTCTGCAGCCCCTTCAAGGTATGGTGAGTAGGGTATGCTACCCTGGGCATCTGGAAGAAGGGCAACCACTACAGAGAAAATCTTTCACATAGAAGTCCCTTTAGTTGGGCCACCTCATGCCCGAGACTAGTCCAACACATACAGGCAGCGAGAGGAATGCTATAAGCCTGCTTTTGCTTTTTTGTGCAAATTCCAGCTGAAGACCCACCCTGCCTGTTAAACACAGGATGTCACTTTTCATGGGAGGGATCAGCATGCCACGCTACTACACCCCGAGTGGCCATTCATCAGCTAAGCCCTTGACAGTACACGAACAAGCCAGTGCTCTCTGTCTCCCCCGCTTTCCAAAAATCAGTGCCCAGGCATTGTGGGCTGAGCTCCTGGGTGTGGGGCAGGCCAGGAACCACACTTTGTGATCTGACTGCTTATGGGACACATATCTTGAATTTGCTTGTGGCAGGGTTTTCCTAAGAGTTCAGCCAGCTGGGAACAGAGGGAAAGGGCAGGCAATGCCAAACTCTTGTTAAAACCTGCCTCCTGAGTGAGAGTTGAAGAGTGAAGGAAGATCTGCTCTGACTCTGGGAACCAAGTTTTCAAAACTTGCTCAGAGTGATTCTTACCTCTTGTTGAGGTCAGCAGAACTGTGGGATTCACTCAGCAGCACAAAAGGCTATGGAAGGGGATGGGCCACATCAAGAAGTGGCAGCAAGTGAGCAGGGTGAGAGCCTGGATGCAGATATAAACCATGTAGATGCTTCAATATCATCTTCCACAGTGCAATGGTGGAGCTACAAAAGGAGGGTCACACTAGTAAGACCCAAAGACTATCCTGGTCTGATATATCTATTGTAATTGTCCATCAGAAGATTTCAGCAGGTAGTCATTCATGTGGAGAAGGATTTGGTAATTAATTATTTCAGAGTTTGCTTGCTCTCCTCTTCTTCTCCCCCATCTCACTGTCTCTCCCTGTCTTCTCTTTATCCCACTGGGCTAATACATATTTCATGACTGAAATACACCCTCTGTGAAAATATTCCACTAAAATATTCATGATCAACTGTTTTCATTATTTGCTCAGTGCTTAGTGACTTCATGATAGCTACGAAGCTGGAGTTCTAAAGCAAGTCAGCCTTGGTGACCAGCACTTTCCCACTGCCTACTCCTTTTCTCTCTTTCACTTTTTTTTAGCTGCAAGTCCTTGGGGTCAGGCTCATGCATTTTTCTTATCATTTCCAAGGTGGTAACTTTGATTTGCAGTGCTCCTAGTACAAGAGGGATCCCCTTCCTGGACAAGAGTTGGTGGCAGTAAAAGAGACACAGACATTATCATGAGCATCCTAGCAACACCAAGCTATTGTCCACACTTCTCTACTCCACTAGAAAACAGCAAAAGGCCCGAACACTTTTTGGAACACAATACAAACGTTATTACATGGTGCTCTGAGGCCCTTTTTTCTCCTTTCAATTCAGTAGCAAGGATGCCAGCCCCAAAACCATGCTAAGTAGCAGGTAAGATATATTGCACTTCTGCTTACTTTTCTATCTCCCACTACAGAAAAGCATTCTTGCTGATGGAAAAAATATTTCTTTCCTGTATAAATATAGGTGGAGTTATTCCTGCCCAGTCAGAATTACCTTGTGGTTTCTCATGTCAACAGCAGCACCATTCACAAAACTTGCAGAGAGGGGAAGTCACTCTTGCAGGGCACAGCTCCATCATTCCTGATGGGAATGGGTACTGGGTGATCCTGACTCCCTCAAAAAATGTCTCTGTGATATTCCAAACCTCCAGCAGAGACAGATTTAAGATGTGCTCTATGGTATCTGCATGCTGGAAGGTGAAAAAAAGAGTATCTACTTGATATAACCTTTCAGGGTATGTGAGCAAGTATGTCTTGCACACTGATACCAGCCAGAAACAGGGCCTTCTAATGTCCAGAGACATCTGGGATGATGAGGAAGGAGTGGAGTGCCAGGGAACAGGAGGTTTTGAAGACAGAAGGCATCCTGACATCTCTGGAAGATTCTGTGGAACAGCCACAACTGTTTGTGATTTGGGCAGCAGGACAGATTGCTAGTGGTGCTCACACCACTAGAGATGCCTTGGGCTGTAGGCTGGATGTGGCCCCTCTCTCTCCTCTGTGCTGCCTCCCCTCTTGGGCAGGACTGCAGATCGAAATTTCCCTTCTGCAGCCCAGGGTTAGGTAACATGCCAAAGAGCACTGGGCAGAGGAAAGGGGACACTGCAGGGACTGGGAACAGCAACCTGCAGAAAAAAGTATTCTGTACTGCTGCCTCTCCAACACCTAAGACAAAAGGGGGTCCTAAGCACAGCAGTGAGATATCGGTGAGGTCAGATTCCTACTGTGAGCAGAAGCTGTCTCACCAGGCTGGAATGAGTTCCTGCTGTGGTTTAACCCCAGCTGGTACCTAAGTACCATCCAGTCTCACTCCCTCCTCCTCGTCAACCCCAGTGGGGTGGGGAGGACAACTGGAGGAGAACTTTGTGGGTTGAGATAAGAGCGGTTTAATAACTGAAATAAAGAAAAATAGTATTGCAATAGTAATAATGATGATGATGATGAAAGGATGAGAGAGAGAGGAATAAAACCCAAGAGAAATAAGTGATGCACAGAATTGCTCACTGTTAGCTGGCCAGTGCCCAGCCCATCCCTTAGCAGCAATCCACCCCTCCTGGATGATTCCCACCAGTTTATACACTGAGCATGATGTTCTATGCTATGGAATACCCTGCGACCAGTTGAGGTCAGCTGTCCCAGCTGTGGTCCCTCCTGTTTTCTTGTGCAGCTTCTCACTGGTAGAGCAGGGGACACAGAATTGACTTAGGGTAAGTACAACTTAGCAACAACTAAAACATTAGTGCTGTTCTCATCCTAAATCCAGCACACAACACTGTACCTAAGAAAAAATTAACTCTACTAAGAAAAAATTAACTCTATCCAAGACAAAATCCAGGCAATTCCTTTCCTGATAAGCTCTTTACTAGGGAGGAGTGGTTTTATTATTTGGCTTGCAGCAAAGCACCGGGTCATGACAGCAATCTACAGGGTTTCTGTGCCATTGCTGCTGTTGGAGCAATTAGGCTGAGTCACATCACTGCTCTTCAAAAATCATCTTGCTTTCTCTGTAACTCTTTATATGAGAGAGAACTAAGGTTCTGGCCTTTGCCCACAGTAAGGAAAGTAATGAAAGGCATGTCTACAGCAATTTGAGGCTACTCACTCTCTTCTTACATGTTCCCAGTGCTTTTGAAGAGTCTTAAATTATGTGCAAGGGTACATCTTCCCAGATAGTGCTTTGCTTTGCTTCTCCCTTTGTGGTCCCTAAAGGTTTCGATTTTGCAGAAATGCCACTGGGAGGGTAAAGAAAGAGTTGTGCTTATTTGAGTAGAACAAGGTTGATTTCCATCCATCATTGTGTGTCTCCCTGCCTTTCATGCAGCAGCATCTGAATCCCTTATTGACACTGCGATCCTGCACACAAGTTGGATGGAGGGGTGTGAATTTACATCATCAGTGTTTTATAGCCTTTGAGGGATGATTGCTCTTTGGTACCTGCTGACAATGGGGCTTGTCAGGTCTACTGGCTGGCTCCAAGTGGGGTCCTGAGCTCAGGTCCTCTCCTCATGGTGTCATGTTCAGTCCCAGCTTTTCTGGGGTTTGATCCAAAACCAGGCAAAACTGATGGGTCACTTCCCAACGGCTTGAGGAACTCTACACAGGATTCTTAGGGAAGCCCTACAGATCTGAATTATCCTAGGTTTGGTCTGAAAAATCACTGTTTAATCTGGCTGGAGTAGCAGAAAGGAGCTGAGTGTACATGCAAAATTATAATAGTTTTGAAGGTGTTTGTGTGTGACTTCTTATAGTCACAGAATTATATAAGTCTAGGATTATACATTGATGAGAATGCCTTTGCTTTTCAGCTCTAATGCCACTATCTTCATCCTTCAGCTCAGCTGCTCCTTTCTAACACTGGATTTCCTACTATAGCACCTGCAAAGGCAGACTGATTAATTCAATTACAGACAAGAAGAGAGCTCAATTTTCCCCTCTTTACTAAAAAAGGGATTTCCTTTCATAGTGGCACAGCGACTTGAAGCCTATCCATAACTGAGCCTTGCTGGAAAGGTTATTCCACTGAGATATCAACCACTTCAAGTCACAGGGATATTCACTTAGGGATAGCATTTCTCACGACCAACTTTATTCTTTGCTTCCATTAACATTTTATTGGGATTTACTGTTGTGTTTCATTTTGCAATAGAAATTTGGAACTTTCCCATGCCTCATCAAAGAACAGAGATTTTTGGAGGAATATGGGGAGCTGGGGAGGGGGCACCCGAAATGTTCCATTAACACCTCCAACTACTGTATTCCAATGAGCACTTTTCACTGTGATCTACAGGCAGATGAGGTGGGACATGCACATGGTACTGCCTAAAGCATGACAGAGCAATACCTATGGCAAAGCATAAAAGTTGAAATACATCTTGTGAGACTGTGTGCCACAAAGTCCTGTTTGCACTTAGAAAACAAATATGTTTTTTAAAAGGAATGTAATAATAAAGACCACTGGACATGGGCATCGCTGAAATTCTTGAAATTTAAGCAAACAGGGTAGGAAGATGCCTGTAAACCCAAAAGACTTTGGTGACATAGTGATGGTCATGGCCTAGGGTCCTCACCAGTGGCATCCCTGTCCCTCTTGCGAGTCAGGCTTTTCATCAGCTTCTGGGAGCAGGGCTGTATGACAGCTACAAAGTCTTGCTTCAGAAACACAGCCTACCCATGGGGAGCCAGCCTGACATCCAGGACATATGTCTGCAAGACAAAATCATGTGAAGGTCCTCCAAGGAAATTCAGGGGTGCATAGGCTAGAAATCAAGGCTGATATCCTGGTGTGGGAAAACAGTCTTTTTTTCAAAACCAGAACTTGAACGTGTGAAACTTTAACATTGAGTTAATACGGTGGATGGGGGGTAGTTATTGTGTTGCATCATGGGCTTGAACTGAAAGATGTTTAAAACCTGCTGCCTTACAGCCAATTGAAGGTTTGTTTGCTGCATAAGGATACCTATCTAGCTCTAAAGTAGAAAGGTGGATGACTGAGGAGCAGTCTGTTCACGACAGTACAGAACATATGGCAAACTTGAGATCTCAGCACTGCCATTCCCTGAGTGGAACTGCATTTACCTGTTTCCATGTGCCAAAGCTGGATACCACTCTTTGGAAGTAAAGAGTGTAAAAGGAGAGGCTGAAAATATTATTGACAGACATCCCACTAATTTGTTGGTTGTCTCATGCTCCAGTTTTGGAACAAATGGGGACTGGAGCTGAGCCTCTAGGAAGAAGATCTTAGCATATCCAGAGTGCGAAAGGACCTACAGAGGATCATCAAGTCCAGCTGAACAGGACAACCCCAAGAATCACATCAAGAAGAGGCACCAAGCAACAGAATTCAAGGTTTTCCCCTGAAGACTAAGCCTGCATTTATACCAGTCGTTTAGGAGGTTAAGGATACTTTCCCTTCACTCGCAGATGGTTAGGGTTAGCATTAATATTTTCATTTTATGTGTAGTTGCTTATCTTGGAGTTGAAGAGTGTCAAATACAGAGACAACAAAGGTGGCTAATTGTTTATGCTAGTCGAGACTGTAGCAAAGGAGAGAGAATGTGAAAAAAAAAGGGAGAGGCAGGGGAGAGAGAGAGAAAAATCAATTTATGCACTATAGCCTTGGGGAAGTACTCCATAATTGCAAGAGACTGAGAAAGGTAAGAAGCCCTGCTGGAACTAAGAGTCCAGGCTAAATAGCAGGAGAACTTAAGTAGCTCTCTCTGGTGGCCCTTAACTTCTATAGAATCTGAGATTTATTGACATTTGCATGTTTTATTCAAAAACCTCCTATTGGCAAATTCAACAGATTGGGAATGTCTCATATAGTGGACTGGCAAGGGTGTTCTGATCCAGAAAAGCACTGAGCACTTGGTCAACTCTGAATTTAACTCTGCCTTACAGCAACCTTTCAAAACCATGAGAATGCCAGTACTGAGTCTGTCTCCAGTGGCAGGGGTGTCATCTTCCCCTTGCTTTTTTCCTGATCAATTGACACATGTGAGGACAAAATCTTTTGGCTCAAGTTTTGAACCAAGTAATTCTTGGATTTAGGGAAGAAATTACAGAGCTCCTGCCACTGTCAGCTGATCTCCCTGTGGAGGTGGCATTCGAGTTTTGCAATGGGGACTGAGCTATTCACATTGAGTTGCAGCTCTTCTCACTGTTGTTAAGCTTCTTTTGAAACTTTTTGAAACAGTTCTTTTACACCCACCCACACACAGAATGACACGCTCCTAGGGCTGTATGGGGAACTTAGCAACACACTTCTGCTGGGAAGACACACTGGCAGCAGCAGCAGCCAGAGCCGAGGCACCTCTCAGCGCCTGCACCAGCTCTTCTGCCCATCTTCCCTTGGACAGCTTCAAGAACACTTTCACGCCTTGTCAGGGGTCTTGCCTCAAAGAACATGGTCTGTCCTTTACATCCATCATCTTAGAGTGCAGCCCACGGAGGGAGGGCAGAGCAAGATCTCAGGTCACGCAGCAGAGTCAAGAAGAGCCCTGAGTCCCCCACTTCCAGCCTTGAGCTGGAGTGGCCTGTTCTTCCTCTGATAGATTTTGGAGCATAAATGGGTGGAAATGGCAGCTCCTCAGAACAGTAACCCTTGGGTGATAAGGCACAACTGCAGCTGGGAGAGGATAAATATGTGCTAAAGCACCAACTTAAACTACACTGGAGTTTGTCCAGGTCCTTAGTGCACAGTAATCTACCTTTGCTGGTTGTAGAGGCATGTGAAGAGTTTCTCAAGTTCCTTCCATGCACACAGAAGTCAGGACAGGCTCCTGCAGGAGACAAAGGGACATGGAGGAACTGATGTGCATCAAGTCTTTTAAGAGGTCTGGAAAAGTATGACTCAAAAGACTCTAGAATTCCCCATCATGGTCCCTTCTTAGAGAAAGCAATAGATGAGTCCTTGTGGGATAACAAAACAACTATAAGAGGTTTGGGGAAGAGAGCGATAGGACAGGCAGGCAGACTTTGCAGGTATACCAGCTATGACAGACCTTGCTCTTCCCCTCGACTCTCCTCTGGCATCCCCTCACCCAGTCTGCACAGCTGGTGAACTGAGTTCCTGCGTCTTCCAAGCAGCAATCTCCTAGAGACCTCTGTCAGCGCTCCCTCAGTTTCCCAAGTGGTAAAACACAGATCTACCATGTACGGGGCAGACCTGAGGTGGTCCAGTGACAGAACACCTTCAGGCAAGTTTGCCTCTCTGGCTCCATCTTATGAAACAAAGTCCAAAGTTCAGGCTGCTTTGTTGGTACCCAAAAACCCAAGTAAGGATTGAATGTAGTATTCTCATCTCCTTGGAAATTTCTTCTCTAACGCTGCCAGGCAGGGAGGAGAGACTTCTCTTTACTCCATCAGCAGTACTGCTGCTCCTCAGCAAGTCTGAACCTGGAAAAACTAAAAGCTTGCATAACATGAAAGAACGGACACAAGAAGTGATGGAAGTCTTCAGCAGTGGGAAACAACTGATACCCTGGGGTGTAGAAGGGCTGAGCAGGCACGCTATGTTATTTCACCTAAAGAGTCTTCTAGTCTTCAAGGAAGGTTGCCATGCAACAGGAATGATTTAGAGATCTCAGATCCCTTTGTTTGTTTTGTTCCTTTGTTCATTTCTTTCTGCAGTGAAGATCTCAGCAGAGCCATCAGCCTGGTTAATATAGTCACTGACAGATCTTAAATATTAATAAACAGATCTGCCTTCTGTAATTTGGAGCAACGCTCCAGAGAGGGGTGCTGCGAAAGCAGCTGTTTGCTTGCATGATCTGGTTGAAGAGGATGTGCACAATCAAAAGGGGGATGTACAAGATGCAGAATTTGCAAAAGATGGTGATTAAAATAGCTGTGACTGAGGAGCACTGACAAAAAGTGCTCCTGTTGTTCGTGGGTAAGTTGCAATAGAGGAAACAGTTGTTAGCTGGCATGGATATAGAGCTCAAACAGTAAAGAAACGCAGACCCTCAGGGGGAATTTGTCATAGGCCCTTCTTCACCAGTAAGCTTGCAAGGCAGAAGCTGAGAATTGCAGAAACAAACAACAGAGCTTGGCTGGGAATTTTCTCTCAACGTGTTCTATGTTTGTTTGCCTGTACGTGGCATTTGACGGAACACAGCTGCTCTCCATGAAGATATTCTTGGGGATGTGTAAAACAGGGCGGAGAAAAGGAAAATACCTTGGTTCCAATATTCTGCTCCAGAACTGCTACAAGGCAGCTGCAGATGGCCTTTCAAGTGCCTCCCTCTCATCTGAGGACCAGTGTTCTCACTGGGGCTGCCTCTCCACCCTTATGCACCATGGCCAAGAAGCTCCAAGATGCTCCTGCTGGGAGTCATACTAACACTAAATATACAAATATAAAGCAGGATAGCAATTCTGTATGGAAACACCATCTTTTAACTGCAGACTTGGGTTTTCTTTTGTTTTGCTTTGACTAGTGCATTCTCATTGAAGTATTTGCTTGGGTTTAAGCTCTTTTTTTGTAGGGACTAGGGGGAAAAAAAAGGGAACACTGTGCTTTTGGACTAGCTGTCAAACCCTTTTTGATGGCCATAAATATATCAACACAGTCTGCTGGTATGAATTGTTAACTATTCTTAGTCATTCACAATGGGTTCACTGAATATTAAGAAACCCCCAACAAACAGTTTTCTTCCTGCTGGAGGAAACTACCTGTTATTTTCAGAGTATAGGGAGTTAATACAATAAAGAGCCAACTAAATGTTAGTCCAAAAAATATACAGTCTTGAACTCTGCAATCCTAAAAAAGCAGTACGGTCACCATCTAGGAAAGTCACAAATATAGGACAGTATATACTGTTTGCTTATGACATCAGACCAAGAGAATCCAAGCAAGTTACAAATGTGACAGAGCCCTCTTGTCAGTTTGGTAAGATTACCAGTCAAGGGACACAAAACTTGCATGATACACAGAATATCATGCAAAGATGAACACCAGACCTGATATCAATCACACAGAGTTTCACGGGTACCAAGAATAATTCAGAAGGGACAAGCTGGAAGTCCTGATCCGTCCCATTAGTCAGACAGAGAGTATCGATCTTCAGTAGAAAACTAAGGCCTAGAGCCTTAAATGCATCCATTTATGGCAAATGGAGACCTGTCACCTCATAAGGCAGGGCGTCCAGAGCTGCAAATTGATTTCAGACCCACTTCTTTCCCATTTCTTCATGAAAAAAAATTGAAAGTTCAGAACTGGAACATCATCCTAAGGTAAATTTTTGTAGTCTAGAAACACCTCTCAGGATGGAAATTTTATTCTTTTTTCGCTCCAGTTGATGCAGAAACGACTGGTGTGAGGGAACAGGCACCAGGTCTTCACTGCTAACTCTACTTTGGTCTTTGAAGAAATGAGCTCCTTTTCAGGCCTTTTCACCTGACTGTGTGATTTGAAAGAGTGTTGGCATCATGTTGTCAAATCAAGTTGGTTAGGGGAGGTAGATAGGACAGCAAATAGTCACCAACCCTAAGATCTGTAAATGGGCTCATTTGGAAAAGGCTGCAAATGCACCAGGTTATCAAGTAGCCAGTAAACTAATTTAAGAAGGATATAGGTTGCTACTGTGTAAAATTAAACATTACTATGCTTTTTCCCCCCCACTGAGATTACTTACAGAGCAGAGGAAATAAATAAGTTCCAGTGTACAGAAAACTGACATAAGAGAGTGTTTTAGCAAAACAATTAAAAGCTTGTAGAGCTCTCAAGCTCTGCCTGTAAAAACTGCAAAGCCATTCCTGACTGTTCATGTAAACATTTTACCTATCCCTGCCCAGGTGAAGTGGTATTGCATTTCCCCCTCTTTACCTCTAGAAAGCTTTTTCTAAAGTCAAACCCATGCCCATCTCACTGGAACCTGGGACTGAGGGGTGGTTTTAGCCAACTTGAACTGGATATGGAGAAGAACATAAATATTTCCTGCCTGTCACATCGTTGGAGAGCATTCCTGAATTTCTCCCTCTTCAACTCTTCTCTGGACTTTTCCTCTGCTCTGCTCTAAAGCGTTGAGGAGCCTGAGCTGGCGTTCAGATGCCACCAGCATTGCCACACGCAGTAGGCAACGGCAGGAAGGAAGAGCTGGCACAGGCAGAGATAATAATATGTATTATGCTGAATTTTATGTGAGGACCAGAAGGCTCTTTATTACATGATTTTCTTCTTTACAGCTCCCGACAGAGGAGCAAATGCACACATTAGATTGTAAACCTCTACAATGCAAGCTATGCAAATCACAAATACAAAGCCATGCAAAGTTCCCTCACAGTGATCCAGCAGCATCAGCACCGTCAAAATGGGACCCATTACTGCTTTCAGTGGCATGACTCTGCTAGCAGAGATAATAGAAAGGACTTCTCCCTTGCTTGGGTTGCATCCCTTCATCCAAGTAGCCCCAACAGCCACCGCCAGATGAGGGACCAGCAGCTCATTGTGCCACAGAGAAGCTGGCATGAAAGGTGACCCACACGACTGTGTAAACAAAGCCCTGCAAAGTCATCCCCAAAAGTTCTTCTGTTGTCTCCAGCTTGGAGCTGGAGGCTGAACTAAGCCCTAGAGAGTGGGAATCGCAAATGCTTGAGGGGGAACTTCAAATAAATGCTTGCATAACTGTTAGCCAGTGGTTACTGTTTGGAAACTATCCTAAACATCCACTGGTCTGATTATGTGACCAAGGTGTCTGTCCTTGAACAGGCAGCAGTCACCAGTATTGAGGCCATGCTGCTGAGAACGCAGCTGCGCTGGGCAGGGCACGTCTCCAGGATGGAGGATCATCACCTCCCTAAGATCGTGCTCTATGGTGAACTCGCCACTGGCTGCTGCAAGAGAGGAGCCCCAAAGAGGAGATACAAGGACTCCCTGAAGCAATACCTCAGCCTTGGCCATATTGACTACCATCAATGGTCCACTCTGGCCTCCAATCAGGAGATAAGGAGACACACCATCCATAACGCTGCTGATTCCTTTGAGAACACACACAGAATCAGTCTGGAGGAGAAAAGACAACGCAGAAAGAACCGTGCCTCACCAACACCGCCTATGGAGACTTTCTGCTGTGCCTTTTGCAACCGGACTTGCCTGTCTCGCATCGGCCTCTTTAGCCATCAGCGCGCTTGCAGCAAGTGTGGGTAGAGCCCTTCCCAAATCTTCATACATGAAGCCCAGCCATGACTGGTTGAAAATTGCCTTTTAGTCAGGAGAAAGTAAAAGGGACTCAATGAAAGAGATTTTCTGAGGAAGGGGCAAAAGCCAGTGGAAGGGACCAGGAGTATCTCTCAGCACTCCCAACACTAGACAAATATATTCCCAATATAAGCAGATTTATTCAAGTAATTTGAGCAGATGAATAAAAGAAATGGCAAGAGAAGTGTTACCCTTGATTTGAGAGAGAATGAAGCCACAGCAAATGAGTTTAATGATCCTAGAGGACTTGCTTTTATTTCTAGCTGGGGTTTTGTACCAGAAATGAGTTCCCTGCTCCTAACATGTACAAAAATGCCCAGTGCTGCTGTGTCAACACCACCATGGAGTGGCAGCTGGTGGAGTTTGTCACCACACTATTGGCTTTCCCCCTGAGGCAGTAGTTCATGATAATACAGTGTTGAGTTTTAGGGGGGGACCCTAAACTGTGGTTTCTTGCCCATTTTCCCACCTGGATATTGAAAGGAGATGTGGAGGCAAAAGAGAGGCACATATACCATTGCATAGAAATGCTTGTAATCCAGGACACAGATGGCATTTTATCAATGTTAGGGATGTTTTGTGCCTCTTGCAGCACCTGCAGGCAAACAGCTCACATGTTTCTTCACACTCGAGGAAGTAGATTCACTGGCTGTGAAAAATGCTGTTTGAAGATGTTTCACCAGAGGAAAACTGTCTTGTGAACTAACGAGGAGCTCTGGATGCTGAAATTAAAAGATCAGTGGCACATAATTTCATGTTAAGAGGCATTTGCCTCCTGAGGGCCATATTAATGGAGTAGAATTGGGTGTTGATTTGGTTATCTTTTGCTTCTAGGTATAGAGGTATCATTTTCCACAGGCAGGCAGGCTGCATGTTAATGATCTTTCCTTGCAGGGACTCCGAGGCAGCAGGCTCTCCCAGAGATCCCTGCCACAGATAGCTAATCAGAGAAGTCAGGGCATCCCTGTGGAGACGGAGCAATGGAGGGCAACAGCTCTCCCAGTCACTTCTGCTACAGAGGGAAGGTTTAGCCCATGTCCACATGGTGCTGAGGCCACAGTGAAAGTGCTCCTGGGAGCTGAGGGTGAACTCACCAAGTGTTCTGGGAACAGAGTAGGTGCACACCATCGGAGATGGATTAGGTCTTCACATGTTGCTCTGTGGATAATTTTCTCCAGTGGGTTCTCGTGATGTCAGAGAACACATAGCCATAGAACAAAAGTTGAAAAGGTAACTGTCCATGTGGAGTGCTGGCATTTGCTGATGCAAAGCTATATTGTCGGCTCTGACAAAAATGCTCTCAGGACAGTAGCTAGAGAACCTAGGCTTTGCAGTCAGTAGTGACAGTAGAGATGCCAGAACAGCAGTAATGAACACGTAAGGAGGAGAGGCAGGAAGTATGACTGGCTTGTGCATAACTTCAGCTCCTGAGAGGCACTGCTGCAATGCACCTGCTGAATAAATATACCACTTATCTGTACTGCACTCAGGAGTTCCAGATGTGAGTTGGTATGCCACAAACCCACAGCTCTGAAGGACAGTCCCTGCCCTACAGAAGATAAGTGACGTGTGTTCCTCATCCTTGTCTCAGGGGCGTCCGGGTCCAGTGTGACAGTTTCTGCAAGAAAGGTGTGATAACAGACCCTTTCTTCTTCACCACTTTTTATTCTAAGGCCCACCTCTCATACCTTGGATTTCCAGCAGAATGCCTTTCTTTCTAATAGCTGTATTTTTGACTGTTCAACCTGTCATGCTCCCAGTCACAGATGTCACCCATCAGAGATGCTCCAGGGCTTTACTGTTCCCAGTGAGTTCAACCAGTGGTTCATGAGAGCCATTAGCTCTGAAAAGTAACCCACTAAATCTAAAAGTCATCAAAAGCAACACATGACAAAGGAGTTGCAGTAAGTGATGTAAGCCTTACTTGATGCCACATGGCATTGGATTCATTCATGGTGACTTCATTGCCTCTGCTTTCAGAGCAAGGCTGACAGACAGAAATGAGTGAAGAATTTGTTAGTACTCTCCATTCTTTTAGACGTCTGTCTCTAACATGGTTTTGTTGTTTACCATTCTGACTAAGAACATGGTTGTGGCAGACAGATGGGCAAAATTAACTTATAAGTCTTTGCCATACCTAATGTCTATGATGCTATGAGTCATTTCAGTCAGAAAAAGAGGAGATGAAGCATTTGAATGGAGCTAAAAGGACATGACATCATGGTTCTGTTTCCTTTCTTCGGAATTAGTAATAAACTAAATTATGCTCAGCCACTTATCATTAACAAAAAATTTTTAACTTGCTTTCTTCAAAGTATGTTTCCCCTCTCTCTTAAATCAATTCACTAGAGAAAAGCAAGAGGCTTTCTCTCGTATACACAAAGCAGAACAATTTAGTCTTCGAGCAACTAATAGAATTTCAGGGATCACAAACGAATCAGTAATGTCTTGGCCATATGTACATTCAAACACCAACTAAAATATTTAACTGCAGCCATTAGCAGCACTTCTTGTTCTGGCTACTTAGCTGAACATCCCATTCTGTTGGGTTGGCTGAAATGCCCTGGTGAGATTCTCCTGGCATGCCTTTCAGAGTACTGTTCTCTCTAGCTTATTTTATTTTAAGATGAGAAGTCAGGATTTTCCTCAGCAGAGTTTATGGGACAGTGAAACTTAGAGAGACACAGTTTCACAAGAAGTTGTACTCACCAAAGGGGCCTGAGCCGATTCAAGGACTCCACATCTGTAAGTGTTACACAGACAGGGGCTCACTGCCCCCACCCCCTACCCTGCCCAGCACTTCTCTCCCTTCTCCACTGTCCTGGAGCACAGGCTTTCCTCCCAGCACAAGTGCTCCCCCCTGACACCTCCTAACCACAGCCCCGTTCCAAGCCTTTGATGCAGAAAAGGAGGATCACAACCTGCCATGAGTGATGGGAGGATGAGCATTATCCATCTTTTGCTTCCCCTGCGCTCTAATGTTGGTTGAAGCACTGTCTCCTTAAAAGAAGGGATTTGAGACAAAGACGCAGCAGCAGATTATGAGCTGGAGTTTCATGTGTAAATGTTTGTTGTAACAATACAGGGGTATTGGAGAATAATTCACCTCTTCCTCATAGACTACCCCTTCACTGCTGACAGCTCAGTGACCCTTGAACACAGGTTGTTTTTGTTGATTTGCCCTTTTTATAGTGATTAAAATACTGGCAATGAAGAAAGAACTTCCCAGCTCACGTTAAGGTTGCTGCTTTGCTTTTTCTTCTCTGCTTGTCTCATAAAACAGATTTCATCATTCTGTTATGCATGTGGTGCAAAGAATAAATAAAAAGTTACTATATATAATACAGAGTTTACTTCTGCAGCTGCAGGGCTGTACAACCAACCCCAGAGATGTCATACCTCGACATCATGTCATACTGGGCATTTTGTCTTCCCTATATTGACAGAGCTTCCTAATCTAAATCTCTGCCCCCCATAAGGCCAGACTTTTTCTCCTTAAAGTCTCTCTGGACCAAGGGTTGGACTTGATGATCTGAAGTCTTTTCCAACCCAATCAATTCTATGATTCTATGATTCTGTCCTCACTGCTTTGCACCACTCACAGCAACACCCATCACACCCTTCCAGCGCTGTCCCTTATCCATGAGTTATTGCATAAATTTGCTGCAGATTTTTTAACCGCAATGAAAATGTGTTTTCAGGTGTTCACAACCACAGGCTGAAGGGAAAAAGCAGACACCAGACACCAAACTCTGCAAGGCATCATCCTAATGTCACCAAGCAGGAGGATATGCCAAAATGGCAAGATAGCAAGCAGATCTCCTCTTCAAAGGAGCAGATGTCCATTTGACCCTGGTGCTGAATAACACTTCTGAACTATTCATGGCCAAGTAGGTTTAAGGTCTTATGTCACTATGTTGTAAAAGTCCAGACATTACAAATCACCTTACCTGCAAGCCCTACACACAGGAATGCCTTCTCAAATTAACGATCCATATCTCCAGGAGACATCATGCTCCAAATATTACTGCTCTAGTCTCTGCAAAGGGAGAAAGGCAGGTACCTGTTGTCAGGGCTTTGAAAGCAGCAATGGGCTGTGCAGTCAGGTGCTGTGAGACTGCTCCCCAAGATAATGAGGACACTGCCCGGCCTTAGTGTCTTTGGCTCCCTGTTCTCCTTCCACAGTGGGATGGCCCTGATCTTGCTGCTCCCTGATGCCTCTGAGCAAGGAAGATCACCAAGAAACTATCTTCATGTGATAGATGAAAATCTGTGTGACGAAAAGGTATTACATAGCCTACCAAAGTTTTAACCTCGGATTTACCTGTGCTTGTGGCATCAACTTAAGGTTATTCTCACTACTGACATGAGTATAAATCCCTGCTCCATCTGGTTACCATAAAATGGAAGGTCTGGGATGCCCAGCCTGAACTAGACAACATTTCCATCTCTTATTTAGCTCCTATTCCATGCTCCTTATTCAGCAAAATAAATACCACTTGTAGCAGCACCATTGCCCTCAGTCTCCCAATTTTCTGCTTATTAATGGTGCAGTCCCACTATACAAAAGCAGCTGCTCCCAGCAACCCGGGCAGCAGTACAGAGCCACATCCCTACAGGAACAGGGAAAGCATGGATCCTCCTGACAATTAACACAAATGTCCCCAGACCGGACATCAAACAGGACAAGCAGCTCATCTGTTCGCCAGAGTTTACAAATGGTGGTTATTTCTACATTTTACCCTTGATCCTCAACATTGCAATTGTGAGGAAGAATGGTCTTGCTTAGCCAACAGGTGCAAGCACATATGGTGAAGACTCCAGGCTGGTGAGGTAAAGTCTGGTAGATTAAAAGAGAAACTGAACATACTGGAAGGGTGATTTAATGCCAACAATACTGTCACCCCCCTGTCCTAATACTGGTGACAGCAGACGATGCACACCCTGCCAAAGAGATTTCACAGAGGTTGTGACTTTCCTTCACACAGAGCTCTGACAGCAATCTCTCAGCTTAATGGGTAAATGCTGAAATATGTCACCATTTGCTATGAGGTAAATTATTCTGGCCTTATCAAATCATTTCCAAAAATGCTGTTTCCTTTGTGGTCACAAAAACATTACATCCTCACATCCACAAGGGAACTCTTACAGAGGGGGGGAAAAGCCTGCGGTAAGAGCAGGGCTCTCTAGCAAAACACCAAATGCAGGGAAACAGAAATCTTTGCTCCAGTTTTCCCCGTGGCATTGCTCCCTGTGGGATTGCTCAGGTCTGGCTGACTTGCCAAAATGAGTGGAAGCAGCTATTTCCCCCAAATCACATTACGGCAAAGAGCAAGTAAACATAACCTTCAGACTTACCCGATTTCACATTTGAGGTTTTACTCATCTCGCCCTTCCTGAATACTGGAAGTGGTCATCTGCCCAAAACAAAAGCTTTCCCAGCTGCAACTACAGCTCCAAGGGTGATATGCAATGTTGAGAAAAGTTCAGATTCCCACTGCTTGACCTTTTCCTCCTAAAGACATCTTGAACGTATATGCTTGATGCCAAACTGTGGCATCCTTTATATGTAAAACTAGAAACCTCAGATACGGCTCTGATGGACACCTCGATGTGACAGCTATGGAGTAAGACCATGGAAGGAGGAGGTAGAAATGCCAGAAGCCTTCATATATTTATATGTGTTTTTATGTCTTTAATTAGGCTGGATAGGAAGTGTGGGTCCTGCAGGTTTAGAGTAATGCGAGACAGAGGCAGACCAGGAGCGAAGAAGTGGAAGCTTCGACCCAGGCTGCCAGCTCTGTAAGCCTGGAAATGAAGTAAGGAGTCAGGCAACAAAGCTAGAAAAGGGATGATGAAGAAACAGTCGGGAGCCCAACATAAGGACAGTTTTCAGTGGGAACAGGAAGGGCTTCACAGGTCCCCGTAAGCCTGCCTGCACTGGCTAGCCTGGACTCTGCAGAGGAGACGTACAGAGGAGATGTACAGAGGAGATGGCTGTTTCTCTTATTTTCCATTGTTCACCTCCCTTTTAATTCCTGCACTCCCATGAAGGACCCATTTGAACACTTCAATTGACTTTGCTGTGCAGAAACCTTCTTGAGTCCCTACTAAACACCATACCACTGACCAACTCTTTGCTGCCTCTTTCCTAGGTGGCCCTCTCTGATGTGCCAGGTGACCAGAAAGAACAAAAATCTCTCAGCCTCCATGGGTTTGCTTTCAACACTTTTTGCGTGTGAAGTGACTAATGAATACAGGGTTGCATTTTTCAGTGCTGATGAACAATTTGGCAGCTTGAATCCCACTGGCTTTCAATGTGATCTATGTTCTCCTAATCCTCTGCGATTTAAAGACAAGCAGAAAGGTCCCTGGCATCAAATGACAGTCGCTGGTCTCAGCAGTGCATGTGGCACACTTCCATCACTGCAGGATGCTGATTTCTCTTTCAAGTTAATTGTAACAGAGCATGCCAGTGTATTTGTGCTTCCCGCAGGACAGATTACTCCCTTCTACACATACTCTCATATCTGGCAAGATCTTTTCTACTATAAAGGACTTTGATACAAGGTTTGCATTACAGAGATGGGTTGCCCGAAGTATGCTGCTTTAATTAAAACAGTGTAACTTCTGCTTGCAATTAATCCCTAATGGATTTTGAAGATTGGATCATTCATTTATCCTGGGAAATTTTCAGTTCAGGGAGACCTGGATGCAAAGGGCAGAGAGAGCAACAAAGATGGCAAAGCATGGAAAGGGGAGCTCTAGAGTGGTCATAGTGTCTCAGCCATTATGCCCTTCCAAAGTCACCCTGTAGATGCCACTCACTTTGTTCTCTGCAGATGAAAAGGCAGCAAGATTCAGGCTCAGGCAAAATTAACTGCATGCCAAATGTAGCAGAGGCACAGGCAGGCTTCCAATGTTCCTACTGCTGCTTTGTGCACTGACAGATAAAAGAAACCCAACCAGAACCTGTGCCGTTAGTAAATGCATTAGAGGTCGAATATATATAAAAATAATACATAAATGCAGGAGAGTACAGGTTCTTTCAAGAACAAGTAAATGCTGTTACTGTAGTATTTCTACCACAGGTTGTTCCAGCTACCAGGGGAGCAATGTCCCCTCTCAGTGCATTGGCAAATCTACTTGATGCAGTAAGGACCCTCCAGAAATGAACACTGCAGAAATTCACCAGTTTTACACGTCCCGTTTCCTTAATGCTTAAAGCAGTCATCTGTCCAAGCATGGTGTGCTCTGGGTGTCCAGCAGCTATGGATGCTTGGGATCCTGGAGAAAGGCACTATCTGAAGAAAGCTGCATCATCAGGAGATGCAGGAATGCTCTTATAACCTTTCCAAGATGAAGGCCTTTCTGCTCCTGAATGAAGGAGAGCCTCTGGTACACCCCATTTAGACACACAGTGCATGGCTGACTTGGGTCTCATGTTTACTTAGGAATACAGGAAACCTGAACTGAGACATCCATCCCATGCCACAATGAATAGTTTCTCCCTGAGCTTACCTTGAATTTTGTTTAACTGGCACTTCATTGTTCCCTGTTTTCAATATTTCTGCTCAGTAACTTTAAGAAATGTGTGGAAAGCATAAAACTTCATTTGCAGTTCAATAGAAAAAAACCCAGGCAAATAATGTTACCAATTCTCCAGGCTGAATCCAACACCCTGAAAGACTTTGAGATTTCTTGATGTCAATAAAGAAATTAAGATGAACCAGTCCTGCTCATTTCTTTTCCAGGAGACTGTTGCTGAAAACCTCTGTGATGATCTATTTTTCCATGAGCAGACGTATGAAGTGTGTATTATGGTTTTGTTATTATTATACAACACAGAAGTAACTAGAAATGGGGGAGGGAGTCATAAGGCATCACTTCTAGGACACAATTAGAATTAGAAAATCTGAAGGTTTTAAACAAGGTGGATGGGGTAAAATTGCTAGTGTTGACAGAACAAAGTTAGACATGGTAAGTATAACAGCCAATGCACACGGGATTTAAATATTCCTTTTCCCTGTGGGGATATGGAAAGTCCTGGAAAACAAGAAATCTGTGTTTTCAACTACACAGAGATAGTCACAGGACACCACATTTAACAAAGTAAAGTTTCCCCATATAAAACACAAGCTGAAGGCACATCAGGAAAGGCCCAGGAGATCCTCAGAGGGAGTCCAGCTCAATGAACCAACCTGTCCCAGCTGCGGTGCTGGGTGGATGCACTGAAGCTGAAGGATTAGCAAAGACAATTTGGACAGTCTTGGGACCAATGCTGTGACAAGGTCCCCTGAGGTCTCTGAAGCTGTTGCTTTACAGCAGCTTCTGTGTAAGTGAGGGCTTCTAATTAATTAGGATTAATTAGTAGTAGCCTGTAGAAACCTGCTCAGAACAATGCCATCAGTGCGACAAGGTCAAGGAATGAGGACACATACAGAACAATTACTGAGTGTGATGTCTTGAATGAAATACAGAAATCTCAGGCTGGGATAATCACTGTTTAAATCAGTACAAAGGCTTGCATGTCTCTGGACACCAAATCCTGTTTCCTGGGTTATCACACCTGGGAGGATTTGGAACACACTCTCTTTGCCATTATTAGCCCAAGGACCACTGTCAGGTTTTGCAGCATGTCAAAGCAAAGGGAAATGTTAGGAGAAGCTACTAGGCTCTGAACTGTGGAGAGTGAATTCTCCAGCAACCTTTGGCCCCATTGTGAAAGGGGGACATGATTCCTTCCAGAGATTCTTCATCACATAAGTGAGCAACAAAAAGTGCAAATCCCAGCCAGAAAAGGCTCCCTGAACAGAAGTGGGAAGAAAAGTTTTGCCTTTCCTGATCCCACCATCACATTTTTATATCTCCTGTTAGAGACATTAGTTGTAAGGAGAGATCCCACATGGTAATACAACTCATGGTTCTGGGACAGACACATCCATTAGCCACCTTTGAGACTGGAAAATCTGGCTAACAGCTGGTTTGAGTTGCATCTTTTCTCCTGGGCTTGATGATAGCCAAGCACTGACTTCAAGGTGGGCAGGATGAGGAATGGGGTCAAGCAGGGACTGCCAATTTCGCCTTTGCTGGATGATGCCGTGACACCTCTTCTTTCACTTCTGGTCTTGCCCACCCTCTTGAAGGAAGCTGTGTCCTACTGTGAGCATGTGTGGCCTTGCATTCACACAAGCAGAACTGATTCTTCCACGCTTCCTGGAAATAATACTAGAAATGTCAAGATGTGGAAATGTCATTCATAACTCATTGCCCATCACAAAGCATAATGAGTGTATTTTAGTAGTAAACTGGCATGGGGAAGGGAGAAGAGAGACTTTCACAATATGAAAAAGTTAGTGTTTTTTTTTTACCTCAAGCACAAAAACCACTATACTAGTTTTATTACCAAAAGTGCATAAAGTGTCTTGATAAAAGCATTTGCCCTGCCTACCTCTGTGGATAGACCTGAAGGTAAAGCATCCAGCAAATGCTATTGTTTATGTTAGGAAATAGTGTTTGGGAACAATGTAACACTATTAGAAAATTAACTAATCTTTCATTTCTTAAAGAAAGATTTCAACTATTTTCAGCACAAATGAAACAAGGACTAGAAACAGGGTACAATAGAGACTGGTAAAAAGCAGGGTCAATATCAAGGCCAGAGCTATGGAAGGAGGAGAATACCTATATGTATGCATGCCCCAGAAACTCGAATTTCTACTGGCCATCTCAGGGAAACTGTTTCTACTGGGCTCAATATTTTGTCCAGAGTCATGGGAACAAAGTGCAATCTCTCCATCTACTTTATTGGAACAGGTTTAATTGTTGCTGGTCTTCTCAACTCTCCAGCTTTGAGTTTAACTTCAAAGAAGTCCCCTGGTACACCGCCACTAGTCACATCATCTGTCTTGTACCACGCTACCTTTCAGGGTTCCATGATCTGACTCGTTTGCCTGTTTTAGCTTTCACTTGAAGAAACCCTTGCACTCAGTGGGGAAGTCGTCTGTAGGCTCCCTGTTGGCACAGCCACAGCAACCATCTGCTCTGGAGGAAAACCTCAGTGCACAGGCACTGGGAAGGTGCTCAGGAACAACAGCTGCGTTCCCGTTCCACATTCTGCCTTGCAGTGGGCCCCCTCATTTGAGACAACAGACAATTCAGTGTTTATTTTAGGCTGCAGAGCATAATTGTTGCTTGTGGAAGTGCCGTGCCCAGTTTTAGATGCAAAGTGCACAGTTGCAGGTAGATTCCCTCCTTTTCAGCCTGTAGTTCATCCCCAAATAAATACATAAATATATAAAAACTTGATTTCTTTCCTACTGCTAGGAAACCAGCAAATTCAAGGAGCAGTTGAATTGTCTGGCAGGCATATTTGGATGCCTAGTTCACAAGACTCAAACCTACAAAGTGTTTTTCTGCAGCCTATTTGGAAAAGATATGTAGGTTGCAATCAGGAGTTATTAATTCCCTTTGCTGTGCATTCAAACACAGCAGTAATTCAGTAGCCCTCACCAAAACAGCTGCTGAGAGATAGCAAGCTGTATATTCAAGATCAGAACATAGTCCTGAGTCTCTGGTACATGATGTCAATCTCTCAGAAGAAGGAAAAAACCCTGTGTATTCTGTGGACAGATAAAAGGCTAACCTTAAGTCTTTGCTGTTGAAAATTCATTCATTTACTGCTGCATACACTGAATTTAAGACATGGGTGCCTCCTTTCAGTTTTTTTTTTTTTGAAAGGGATGCTGCCACAGCATGAGATGAAAGAAAGATCTATTATATAAACAGCACCCAAGGAACTATTCTAAACAAACACGCTGTTCTCTTAGCCACAGGAGAATTTAAAGAAGATCATTTACCACCTTGGATGAGAGGAGCTTTGACACATCACCAGGCTTCTGAAGCAGCATCCAAAGCTTTTTGGCCTTTCTGACAACAGAAGCAGACACTGGGATGGCCAGAATGAGGGGACTATGTTCCATTCCCAGATCTGCAATGAGGTTTCTTCTTTTCTCATGCCTCTTTTAGCAGGACAAAATAACTAGGGAGTTGCAAGATCATGTGCTGTGTTTTTGCCCTTGCACTGGGAGCATGCTTCTTCTGTGTCCACTCCTGGAATACAATTCATCCTGGATACTCTACCTTTGTAGATGTAAAAAAACCCCAGTATTTAGCTGAGATATACGAAGATTACTAACAAAAACCCATCCATACTCCTGCCAACAATTCTACTTCCATAAACCTACTGACAAAATGCATCCTTGCTGTCAAAACAAAAACAAACAAAACAAGCAAAACAACAGCAAAAAACCAAAACCAAACAACAAAACCACACAAAAAAACCCCCCAAACCACCACCACCAAAAAACCCACTAAAAAAACCCGCTGCCTAAGACTAAAAAAATTGTTTAAACTTAGCCAGAATTGCCTAAATGTCAGTGAGACTGAACCCCTTGATGAACTGCGGTGAAAGATTTATTACCTTACTCCTCAGGTGCCTACACCAGACAAGCCTTTGAATGATTTTGTGAATCCTACAGACATACCAAGCTTAGTGGCAGGTGTGCAGTGAAACAATCCTCGCTGCCTCATAAGCTGGGGAAATAATGAGACAGCAGATGAGCAACAAAAAGTAACGGCAGGATGAAAAGAGGATGCCAGGAGGGAATACTGTTTTATACTCGTGCAGCAGGACTATATTGACATATCTCTGGGTTCCGGCTGGCTCAGCATAATGTGTGAAGCACAAATGTCTGGCGCAGAACAATTCAAGTACAATATTTGCCATTGTGCAGCATGTTCCTGATAATAAAAGAGATCTTTCATCTCCTTGAGCATTTCAAGCTGGTTTTCTTCTATCCCAAAACTTCCTTGTAATTAACCGCCTGCATAATGAATTAAACTCTCCACAGAATGTTATTTGCCAGCTACCTTTCCAATTACTTAAAATTAGCTTAAGGGCTAAAGCAATCAGGTCATTATTAATTTAATCCCTTTGTGTAGCTATAGTTCGTGACTTGGAAATGTGACCACAAGATCAGAAGGACAAAGAGCAATGAAGAGGGAAATATACAAGACACTGATAAAGTTGCCTAATTCATTACCTCATCCACAATGCACTGAAATCAGCCTCTGCTGATACACAAAACACTCTAAATGGCCATTTTCTTGTGAGCACAAACACCTCTCTTCTCAGGAGACACCTACCCCAAAGAGAAAACTTGGCATAAGCAAAGTCTATTCACATGCAAACCACTGGCTGGCAGGCAGCTCCCACCTGGGAAGTGGAGAATTAGAGGGACTGGTAATTAATAAACCCCACCTCAGCCTGGCTATCATTGTCTGAGATAGACCCTGGGGAATGAGGGTTATGAGACATCCTCTGTCACTCCACCTAGGACGAGGTTTACCCTCATCTCTGAAAGGAGCAGAAGTTGCAAACTTCTTGAATGTTCTGAACCATGGCAAGAGTTTTTTGCAGAACCAAAAGATGTCAGCTAAAAATGATCAGAAAAAGCCAGAGTATAGATGCAAGTCAAAGCACAAGATACCTGTGACTGAAGAGCCATACTCAAGTACAGCTGTCTTGTGATAGCTAAGATTATGGTGTCATTTGATGATCTTGCAGTGCTTATCCTTGCAAGCACCATGTTTTAACAGGAGTGCACGCATATGCACTCATACGGAGATGGTTTGCAAGCAAAGCCATATGAGGAGCCATATGAGCAGTTCGAAAACAGTGTTGACTTCCCATTTCCTCATATAAACCTTTGTTTTCAGTGGTTTCAATCTCTTACCAAACTTCAGGCCTGAAATCTAGTGGGCCAGTCCTCCACAGCTACTCCTTCATGACAAATGTAGCTGGAAAAACTCAGCTCTTTCTTAAAGGGATCAGTGAAGACAGGTCCCAGAAAACACAGCTCATCCCAGAAAGTTGCTAAGCCCCGTGACATGAGGGTCTGGGATCCATGGACACCTAGGGGTGAAGCCATAGAAGCATGGACTGCCCCAGCATTGGTCAGAAAATCTGACCCTCTGTGTGAGTCCTTGGCTTAGTCCCCTCCTTAGTTATAGAGAGTTGGCAAAGCCGAATCTTCTACACAGAAGTGAGTAGAGTGGGACTGGTTGCCACCAGCTGAAGAGTTGGCATGTCAAGAAATAATAAATAGTACCCAAACTGAAACTTTAATCATCAGCTATTAAGACTGAAACAGGCTCAGGGGAATCCATAAGTCATGGTGTCTGCCATGTCCCAGCTTGTAAATGGGAAATAGCCTGGTGACCTCCCAGGGCCAGGGCTCTCATGCAAGGACAGCAGCCATACCATCAGCCCTTGGCCATCTCAGCAAGACACTGGAATGACTTCTGCCACAAAAGACCTTAGCAGCTCCCTGTCAGGAGGAACTCATTGTAACCTATTTTGACTGATTTCTGACACAAGAGGGTTTAATTGTCCAGAATTTTTATTCATCACCTTTTACAGCTCAAAGACTACTAGACTTCAGAAGGGTAGAAGGGTGCCTGCATGTACCTGTACTCACATGCACACACAGAGAGGGCTGGGTAGATGTAAGACCCCAGGCTCCTACCATGAGCTCACTGAAGAGGTTTTACATGAAAAACATACAAGGCTCCAAAATCCACCCGACGGATTTACTGAAAGGGCCTCCAGTTCTTTTATACCTGGAGGCCATGCATGGGAAAAATGCTATGCTTTTCAAGGGGTCAAAATTAACACACTTTTACTGGCAAACTTTGGAAGATAAGGGAACTTGGCAAAAGCGTAAAGCAAATATTCAATCAGCTTAAAGCATTTCACAAACCATTAACTTACCAAATTCCAACCCACCCCGATTTAAGTTACCCAAATATCAAGAAAAGGAAATTAGGAGAAGAGGAAGGAATAAAGAAAGAGAGAGAGTGTGAAAAAGAGAATTATAGCTACTGCCCTAGATCCAGCATAGATCCAGCCACCAGAAGTCCAGGAAACAGCAGGGCTGCGAATCGTGGTAGTCACATGGTGCTGATTTTATTGCTCTGGACTATGGGCCACTGAATTTCTTTCACTCCCTCACAGTTACCTCACATCCAATACCCTATATCCAATAGGTGTGACTTGAAACAACAGCCCAACTTCAGCTCAAGAGCTGGGTGATTTGGCCCAAGACAGATACTAAAGGACTTTTTGATGTTGCATTTAAGGAGGTGAAAGCTCACCTTCTTTTGCACAAACACTGCTTCATCCAAGAACTAATGCAGTGCTGAAAAATCAACAATATCTCTTGAAAATGCAAAAGCCAACTGTCTGCTTTGCTAACATGGCTTCAGCCATGCTGACCAGCACATCCTGCAAGTATACATCTTGGCCTGTCACTGCCAGGTAAAGAAAAACACTCCAGATTTTTCATTTTGCCTGTGCCTTTTCACCTCTGATACAAGAGGTTGCAGCATCATCAGTACAAGCATACGCTTAGGTCTGTGGATGTCAAGTTCTTTATAATAGACTATATTCAGTTTTCTGATGGAGTAGATTGGGACAGAGAGGAAAGAAAGAAAATGGCTGATAAAGCATAGAAAGGTCTTACCAGCACCCCCAGTTAGTTTGGTGGAGTGTGGCACATCATGCTGCTGTACTGCCTCATGAGATGTGGACTATGAGCCACATTTCTAATGAATTAATAACAGATAACGCCCAGCTGTTACTTTCCTGTCCTTTTCTTTTGCAGCTGGATGTTAAAGCCTGACACAGAAAAGCAAAAACAGTAAAATACGTTCATGTGTGCGGAGCAGAACCTCCAGTCTTTGATAAAGGTTAAATTCATACTGTCTGCTCCCTCCCAGTGCGGACATGAACATTATTTCTTTCTTCTCCCCAGTGACCACAGAAATATGTCCAGATACAGATTTTTCGAAGCCTTTGTCTCTAAACTGGATGGAAATTAACCAAATGTTTCAGAAGTTACCACAAAGAAAGACAAGCTACTCCTTTGTCTGATCACGTATGCCTTGTGTCCATGTGAAAACTCAGGAAAATCCTTTAGTGAGACAATCTGAGCAATGGTATTTGGAGCTGTGCCCAGTAAAGCAATCTATGGGCTGGGGAAATAATTACAGAGCCTTGCATCCCTCCATCACCCTGCGAGGGAGCAGAGGGGAAGTGATTGCTCTCGTGTGCCTGCATTGCAGTCTGTTCCTGGCAGGTCTCACCTGCTGCTGGGGAGGAAAGCAGGATTTTTCAGGCATATATCTATGTCAGTGTGACACAGCTCCATGGGTCTTGCATGGAAGCCAGATGGAGGTATTGTACATACTCCTGTTTCTGCCCGCAAGAGACCCGGTAAAAATTGAACCTCATTCACACCAGCACAGGCTTAGCTCTCTGATAATGAATTTCTCTTTTTTTTTTCAGGAGAAAAAGAAATGCGTGCAATGGTATTGCTCTCTTTCTGAAAAATAAAGGCAGGGAGAAAAAGAGAATTCAGGCAAAAAGACTTTGCAGGATTATTACCACACCCCCACCGAACAGAAATCCTGACAGGCCCTGAGAAATCAACTGATAGGTTTAAGGGTGAACTTGAAAAGATATATTTTTAAAGTTCTTTCTCTGAATCACGAAGCTTCAAACTTGCCTGCAATCTACAAAGCTAAAGACTTCTCTGAAAAGAAAAACTGAGGTATCCGCACAACTCCAGAGGGTAGACATTTATGAAAAAATAAAAACAGTGAGGTTTTTTTTATCAGACACTGTTTGTGTAGGAGAGCTTTTGGTGAAAGGCATAATTTACATTTTTTCTTTACAAAGGTTTCCCTACAAACGGCAGAAAAACTCCTCTGACTGAGGTCTTCAGACCCAATTATCAGCTGTTAAAAAGCAGACAATCAAAAAAAATGGAAACTTAAAAACCCTTATACCCCATTTGTAGAAAAGTGAAAAATTAATGAATAAATATTGTTTACTATTAAAAATCAAAGTACTCAGAGATGTTATCCCTCCTGAGAGGTAACCTTAAAGCAGTGGCCTCTGATAAGGTCACCAGAATGGATGATGTGTGCAAAGCCCCTGTATCCCCTTATTTTAGCTGTGATGGTTCAAGTGAGAGGGGCACCTGGACACCATCATGATGCCAGCGTGACCAGGAGGACACCTTGAGACTGTGAGATGATGAGCAAGAGCCTTGGTGGAAACAGTAAGTTCCACACAGAGCAGAAACAGCATCTGCAGGGAAACGCATTACTTCATTGGAGCTTAAAAACATTAAAATTAAATCATTCTGCTTGTAAAGAGCACCTCAGAAAACTTACAGGGTCCATCCTTGTGTAATTCTTTAGTACCATGACATAGGCATATGCAGCATAAATTTACTGTTAAGTGATACAGGAATAAACTGAGAACACCTGTCCCTTTGGAATGACCTGTATTGCAAATATATCTTCTGCAAATCAGGCCTTTATCTGGAAATGCATTGCACACCTAGAGCAGACCATTTTTTTTTCAAATAAAATTCACCACGGGTGCTGTATTCTGGAACAAAGAATCCATCCACCATCTCTAAAGTTCCTATCTGTTACAATTTTTTTCCCAGACTGGGATTTTTTGGTAGAACTACCCAGAAGACTTCGGCAAACACAAAATTTTCAAGAGTTCCAGCAACTGCAAAAAAGGTCTGAACACAAGTGCCAAGGCTTGATCTTCAGTTATTGTTCTGACTTTTGATAAAGGATGGGGAATGTTAGACTACCGTTTTGAATTAACAAGAGATCTCAAATGTTATTCAGTACCTATAGAGTTAGAAATCACATACTAATAGAACATAAAGTTTTGCTCCCTCACATGTAAAACCACTGTCAGTATTAGCTTAGCTAGGTGCAGGGTTTTGGTTTTTTATACCATCTATCTCATCTAGTTCTCAGCCATATAAGGTTTTGGTCTTAATTTTAGTTTCATTTTTCTACTGGAAAATGCCAGTTTGTTGGATGTGGTGTTTTGCAGAAGAGCCCCTTCCAGTGAAGGCACATGGTTTCTCAGGGCTGTGAAGGACCTGCTGGAGGGGAAGGCAAGCAGTGAAGGGAGATGCCTGGGAACTCAGGGAGTGGAGAGACGGGTGTGCTGGCTTGGGACAAGCTGGACCACCTTTCTACAAGAGATTTGAGAAATGAGTTTGCAGCTGATTCAGCTGCTGTGGTCAGCTAAGAGAAGAGACCAGAGGAAAGGAGCAAACAGAGGTGGTAGTATTATCATCCCTTTTTCGGTAGGGAGACATGGTAGTATTTCTATTTCCAATGCAAAAAGAAGAAGCAGAAGTCAAAATCCTTCAGAAACATAGCATTTCCTTCTGGCTGGATTTAGCCACAGCTTGCTTTGGTACATCCAAAGGGTCAGCTGACAAAGATTCATATCCTGTCTCTCAAACTAATAAAAGCAAAGCACCTGCCTGACCTCTCTTGCTGACAGCTTCTAGGTTTAGGCAGCCACATTCAGGTGTTCTCCATCATCACGCTAAACCAAACAACACCCAAGTTTTCATTTTCCAGTGCTGAAATCCTTCAGCATGATACCATCAACTTTCCTTGTGTTTGTGTGGGTTTTTCCATCTTCTGTACTCTCTTGTTGAAGTCACAGGGTCTTATGGACTCATGCTGGCCCCTGGGACCAGTTCACAGCTAATGTGGATGCCCTAGCCTTTTTACGCTGGCTGTTGGCACATATAGCTTCTCAGCCACACTGCTTTTTAGTACTTAATTACGTTGTTTGTTTTGCATTTATTGGACTGTGCTGTGCTTTCACCGCTTAGATAAAACTAGCTCGCAATCCCTCGGGTCCTGGAGGAACACTACTGCAGGAATTTAATGAAGGCACTATTTATCCCAGCACAGAGCAAACGCGCTGCTAATGGTGACAAACTCTCAACCCTTCCTTCGCAGCAGTGTTGGTGAAAACCCCTGCCCAGTTCACATGTTGAAGAGATGTGGCCATTGCAACCGGTGGTGGGTATCTCAGTCTGTAGAACCAAATGGCAGGATCCTAAAGTGCCTGCACGTCCCACCCAATGCTATACTTTCTACTGTCAATGTCATCAGGCAAATCTCTTTAACCCAAACTTGAGAAACTAATAGTACTCAAACAAACAAAACTTGTTATTTTCTGATGGGCAAACTCTAATGGCCTCAGAGACTTTCAAGTCCAATGACAGACACTTCATTCAAAGCAAACAAAATAGTAGTGCTGTATCTCCTTTTTTGATCTTGAAGACTAGGATTCTTCAGATCTGAAGTGTCTGTTCTGATGTGACAAATACCCAGGGCTGGGAGATGTTTAGTGCAGGCAGATTAGAAAGACAGCTGAGTGGGTAAATATGGAGGGTGCTGTGGAGTACAGGCTGTAGTTTGCAGTAGGCACTATAGAGGAATATAAGCAAATGCTTCCTTGAAGTCACTGATGAGAGGGCCAGTGTGGCTCCTTTTCTGTCATGTTACATTATCTGCCATCCTGGGAAACTCAGTAATTACTCTGCAGACACATATACAGTTACAAACTTGTCAAAACAAATGATGAGCATAAGGTGATTGTAAGCTGGACAATATTAAGACTGTCTCATGAAGGAAACAAACAAAAACACTGTCACTTCTTTGGTAAAAAACTATTTCCATATCAAAATTGAAAAAGAAGAACTGACTGAATGACTTTTCATGGGGAAAGGAAATGGTTCCTGGAAAGCAAATTCATTCTGCAGAACAGAAATTATTTTCCTACTCCTAGAAGGTTATTCCAAATTATCAGCTTGGGACTAATAGATCTGTTTTACCAATGGGAAGGCCAAATGTTTGAGACAGCAAGGGCGTTTTCTATTCAGAAGTCATGTCCACAGAAAATTCTTATCTACATATTGTATAACCTGACATGGAACCTGACCATTGCCAACTAAAAGCTAAAATATTTTGTAGACTCCTTCCCCAACAACGTGTCTCACAAGACAACCACCATTATTATCACAGAGACAAATCAAGGTGTGGAGCACACTATCCTGCTGAACTACTTCCCGCTATCCTCAAGAATGTCTTGCTCACATTAGAGTTTTGGTGAACTGTCCCTGTGGTGTGCAGTGATGGCTATTCCAAGGATGCAAAACTGTGAATTGACAGGAGATGTTTTAACGTTACCTCATGAGACAGATAAAAGGCAGCAATTCCCAGCGGCCAGAAGCAGCAGAGCATGGAGAACACAGTGAGGCCAAGATGATCTCTTGGTGGCATCATCAGGAAATTGTCTTCGCTTTCGGTGTCACTTGAGTAATCGCTCTGGAATAGTGAGAGAGAGAGAAAGGTAGAGGTGCTGGTTAATGGTATTATTGCTTTTCCTCTGCTATGGGCCAATTCTCTGATCATTTTCCCATTTGTCCTGCTACAACACAGCAGTGGCTAGTGTCCTTGGGAACCCACTTTGTCACAGACTTCATCACTGTTGCACGAACTTGAAAGGAAACATATGAGAAATGACAAGATATTTCAGAAACCACTGCAGGGAGCTTGAAAGAAAGGGACCCTCTAGTCAAACAAACTACGGTGAACCTGGGCGGGTTGTCACTTTGGAAACATAATGTCACACATCTAATGCAGAAGGAGCTGTAAGCATTGGGCGCTCTGCATCTCTTAACTCAAATGCCAGTCTTCTGAAAGGTCACTATTCAGGGGGCCAGACATTACCCACTGGGGACAAGGTGACAAATATGGGGCGAACCTAAGCATAAGGAGCCAAGGTAGCACAAGCTGAAAGAGAAAAAAGCATGAGTTGCTTCAGCAGCAATGACACGCTGCCAGGTCCACAGTGTGTAGGCAGAAACACGTCTCTCAGATGTCACGAGGTCAAGCTGCAGCAATCCCGACCTCACAAAAGTTTCTTTCATGGTGATTACAAGGACTGGTCCATGGCGGACCTCACTGCCCTGCTGCTGAGCCAGGCCAGTTCTCCAGCCCAACTTTCTTCTTGCTCACACGGAGTCCACATGCAGGAACAGGTACCAAGACTGTGGTTATTCCAGGCTTTGGAGTTACATCTTTGGTGCAAGAAGGGTCCTGAAAAGCTTTTTAACTCATTCTGGGAGCACCTCCAGCCTGAGATGAGGCAAACAAAAATCTTCTCAAGAAAACCCTTTTGTAGTTGGGTGTTCTTCACTGATTGTAGGAGAAAAGCTGTGCAAAATCTGACTGACAGGAATGCACCTGTGTCATGTTTAGGAACTTACCATTTTGGGCATGGGTTTTCTGTCCCCCTGAAAAACTTAGCAGCCTGTTCAAGAGCTCTTGGCCATAGGGTCAAAACAACTGCTGAAGTGGCATTGCTCTGTTAGTAGGCTGTAAGTTAGAAACTCCTGAACAGGCTGCTAAGTGTGCAAGTCAGGAAAATGAACTCATGCACAAGAAGATAAGCTTCTAAACATGCCATGAGTGAGCCATGACTGAGAAAAACCTACAAAATGCTAGCAGCCCCCTGGTATTCGAAACACTTGGCTCTGGGCAAAGGGATTGCCTACTAAGACGACCCATTTGGGAGACACGCTAAATGTCCTGTTAAGGTGGAAAGTCTGCTTTGACAGATATTGCTGTCAATCACCTGCACAGATTAGAGGGGCCTGGGAGGGACAGGTGGGGGGATCAGACAGGTCCCCCATGCACTGAGATTCTGAGGTGCATTTGCATACCAGCAGACAGAGCAGCCTTGTCAGTACGAGATACCTTGATGCCTCATCAGAAGTGACAAGCCTCAGTTTCGTAGAACCTCAATAAAATCCCCTTTCTGAAGGGACACCTACTGATGCTGGTAAAGAGTGTTGGAGTTGATGACTTCCCTGTCTGCTTTAATTTTCAGAATGGGCCATGCAAGTCATTTTTAACACCAACAGTACTTCCTTTCAAGAGTAAAGGAGGATAGGAAGAGGGAGAAAATCCACAGTATTGCTGAAACTATCCCTTGAAACTGTACCCTCATCTGAACAGATGACATAAAAAATCAAAAATGCTTTTGATTTTCCAGTTTTTGGCTGAGTAGTGTGCTGGCAAAGTATCTGGGGAGACTACCTGTCTCATATTTCAAATTGCCTTTTTTTGCAAATAAAGATGAAATGGGACAAAGATTCCTCAGATAACTTTGGTCATCAGAAAATTATCAGTTATGCTGCTTTCCAAAGGGACTAACCGTTCTCAGGGTGGCACATCACATCTCAGAGAGGTTGCAAGATGATAATTGTGAAGTTTTCTTATCTATGCTAAAACGAAAGGGATGTCAAGCACTGGAATAATCTGCCCAGGGAATTAGTTGAATCCTCCTTCCCGGAGGTATTTAAGACGTGGCACTTAAGGGATATAGTTTAGTGGGAGCTTGGCAGTGCTGGGTTAATGGTTGAACTCAATGATCTAAAATGTCTTTTCCAACCTAAAGGATTCTATGGTCCTATAAAAACCCATAAGGATTAATCTTCCATAGAGAAGATTAAATCACTAAAGGCTTATACTAATTGAATGGAAGAGTTACACTGTGAATGCCATTTTGATGGGCCAAATGTACGCACAGGATCAGATGACCCAACTGTCAAATACCAACAATGATGGAAAGTCCTGATCGTGTAGACCACATATCAACGAGAAAGGCAGATGTATTGGTTCTGACTGAGAAGGAGTTCATTTCTCCATAGCAACCCTCACTGCTGCAGCTGAGGAGCATGGTCTCAATTGGAGCATCTGGCAAAGAATATCAGAAGAAACCCAAGGTCAACCACTAGGTCTCTGGAGCCAGGGTTATTGAGGATCAGAAGCCCACTATACTTCAGATGAAAAGGACATATTAGCAGTCTGTGAGGGCAGCATGTCTCCTCTTGGCACCACAATTGCAAATAGTACCTCTTAACCTTTTCAGCTAAATACTCCTTTCTCCAAGCAGACCTTTCTTCCTCACATTGTCTCTTACAACAGGATACCTGATCCTGAGCTTACTGAGAGATCTTCTCAGAAATGTCAGACATCTTTCTGACATTGGGACATTTGGCTACCTGTTTGTCTTCACTTGTTCCTGGTACTGCAAGAGCTGCACCCTGACATTGGAGAAGCTGGACATTAGTGATGTTGAGAAGTCAGAACTGCACTCCTCAGTTGGAGTAGTTTTGTGTTACTAAACTAATTTTGCATGTTCACAAATACTCTTGTTCACAGCACCGCTCCCTTTGTGTTTAATAGTCCCTTTTTAAATTTACATGGAACTTTTTACAATTACAGCATTTCACTGATCCAACTGAAAGCTTTTGACTCTCATATAAATTAGGGAACAGCATAACTACTTAATTTTCAAGATTTGAGTGAGGAGCACAGACAAACTTTTCTTTATTTAATGTTAAGCTAGGTGAGTTTAAGCTATCTGAAATAGTACACCACCAAGTTTTCCCCCCTCTGGACATGTACCACCAGTGCCTCCTCCAACTAAGCAATAAGCAATCCAAAATAACTTGTGCAAGCCTTAAAAAAATACCTGGCAAAGAGCATCGCTTTCTTGGTTGAGTTATTCTGTTCAGCACTAGAGCAAAGATCAATCACATTTACTCTCTTAACAAATTCCAGCTATGCCAGGCTTTTTACTGAGCTGGTAAAAACACAATCGACTCATTCCCTTTGAACTGAGCTGTTCCATCTGTCAGCTGGTATCACTATCTTCATGATGCTAGAAAAATCTCAGGAAGAAACAAGGCAAAATACATGCTGATGCAGCTGAATCACCTGAGTGTCAAGAGACAGGAGGATCATGGAGCGTCAAGGAACAATGGCAGCAAGTTGACACTCTCTATGGGACATGGATGGGTTCACCCCTTTTCAGACACGACATCTGGCTCCAGCAGCTTTCACTACAATTGCACGACCACTTCTAACCATAGCAATGCAGAGAGAGTATTTACAGAAGGCAGCATCTTTCTATGGCAAGCCAGGTTCTGACTTGGAGACACATCTTTGCAGTTTAACGTGAAAAATGTACTCTCAGCGAGGTCCACAGTCCTTCCCGGGGCCATGTAAGCTGCACTCACTGCAGCCCGTGAAAGGTGCTGCTGTGAGAATAGATACCTATACCAACTGCCCTGCAGCAGAAAATACTCATTTGAGAGTAATTTGAGAAAGCTCAAATTGCTGACCACACAGTGGGGGTTTCCTGCTTCCAGTGGATCTTTTGTAGCAAAAGCAGTTATTACAATGACAACAACCCTCCTCATTCCCGCTAACTACTTCCCTTATAAACACACTTGGAGTTCAGCTGAGAAAACAGCACAGGATAAAACAAACTCAGTAGACTCAGTTTCTCCACAGGCCTTTTTGTGGCTGTTATGAAGAAGAGAGAAGGCGAGACTGGTCTTACCAGAAGACAAAGTCCCAGAGGACAACCCCCCAGAGCACAAATTCCTGCAGACAGAAAACTGCCCTGCCCAGGCAAATGCTGATTACAGTAAAAGACAAAGAAAGAAAGCATCCCTTGCCTTGCCTTGCCTTGCCTTGCCTTGCCTTGCCTTGCCTTGCCTTGCCTTGCCTTCCCTCTCCTGTCACATCCCTTCTATATATGGATGATTTTCAACAGTGTGTATTTCTAAAGCCCTCAAATGCATTAAGTAGGGGTGATGTGGGCAGGGCATAAACTGAATTTCTGTGGGAACTGGGGATGTAACAAAGAATGAAGAGGAGAACTGAACTTTTTTGGGAAAAGGGATCCATCCATGCTGGAATTCATGGGATTTTGCAGCAGCTGGAATTTGGGTGCTAGACAATTCAACAGGAAAACTCAGTCTCTGTACTCAAGGGGGCTGATTCTGATGCTTCCCAAATCACCTGTACAAGAAGTCAGCCTCGAATGTCATCACAAATGTTGCCACCCCACAGACTGATAGAATGAAGCTGAGACATTGATAAACTTTAATCTGTGAAATTCAACTAGCTGCTTCTGTTAATAATATTGCTTCCTGAGCAAAGGAGTGCAGAGAAGAGGATATTTAAGATGGGATACTAAATCACGTAGACACCCCATTCCTGAAAGAACCATGCCTTGAGAGCAGGAATCACCTGGCACAGTGCAAGGCTCTCTGTACACAGACCTGAATGCAGGGGGTGCACTTTTGTCTGTGTTTCATAAGGCAGCAGCCCCAAGAAGGACCACTTAGATCAGAGTGTTCAGTCAAGGGCAAGCTGAAAAGAAACCTCCTCTATGGTGCACCACAGAAGGAACGAATGTGATCCACAGAGACGGAAGGGAAAGAGCAGTACTAAGGAAATGTACATAATTGGTCCAGTTCTTGGGCACCATTTCCCAAGTATGCTGGAGAAATCAGGCATCAGAAGGCAGGTACATGTGTCAGGTTGCAGAAAAACATCTACACAGGAACAAAGGAGAGAAGCCAACTTCAGTTGTAAGACAGATTTAAGATGCAATTTCATCACAGCCTCCAAGCACCTGCATAAGTAGGTAACTCCTGATCAGACAGCTCTGTCATTTGACAGAAATGGCAAAGAAACCCAGTGATTGGAGACAGAGCAGATGAAGAGCAGACACAAGGTGCAGATTTTTAAAACAAATGGTGATGAACACTTTTCTGCAGTTGTAATGGGTTTTCTATTACTCCTTTCTTAAATCAAGGCTAGCTATCCCTAAAAGCTATGTGCTTTACCTCAAGCAAGACATTATGAGTAAAGAGAGGCTCTGCAGACAGCCTGCCGAGGACTGCCTGTGACAATCACAGTCTGGACTTGTTGATGGTCACATAGTCTCTTCCAGTGTGAAAACGCTAAGCACATTGGAGATGTCAGACAACAATGTCTACTGCCAGCAAGCTCTGATGGATATTCAGGAAACAGCCCTTTTGGCATTGGTCCTTTTTCCTTCAAAGCAACCAATTCAGGAGCAAGCAGACACTGCATCCAAAACAAATTTTTCATATGTCCCAGCGGGATCTGCCTCAGATCCAGATGGTCCAGAGGTCTGTTTTTAACAAAGACCAACACATGATGCTGCTATAAAATAATAAGTGCTGTTTCCCTCCACACAATGCCTATCTCAGTAATGTAGTTAAACGATGCCCCATTCTGACCAACACGCCGCATCCTTTTGCTCTACTGCAAGGGATCTGAGTTTACCTCCATGCAGACGTCAAAGGCAGCATGCTGGATGGTGACTGTTCCACCAAGGGCTGTAGTTTATCACTTCTCTGACTCAACATACTTGTCACTGAGCAGCATCTCACTGATGATCTCTTACTTTTGTCTCCAAAGCCTGTTGCTGTCACAGATTCTTTGTCCTAACAATGTATTATTTATTTTATTTTGCCTGTTCATTTATTTCTTTTTACCATTTTGAGTTTTGCAGTTGATCCCCTTCAGTTTTAAAGGTGTTTAAATGATCCATAATCTGATCAGATTAATAAATAATAAATAATTGATATATAATCCAAACTCTGACCAGCTCCAGCTCTTCTTGTTTCCCCGACTCCCAGTCTAAAAACTGCCTTATCAGTGCAGCAGCCAGCCTTGCAGAATGTGCTCACAGAGGTCTCTCCTCGCTTGGAAAGCTTTTCATATATAACGTTGCAAAACCAAAATTCATCAGAGGCTAAAAAACCTGGATGTGGCTGTCCAAGTCTTTTCTTCCTCCTGTCCCCGTGGATTTTGATCATCTCCCTTGTTACGTTTTGGAGATACATACAGTCAATCTGCCTATAGCTTCTCAGTAACTTGCATCCAGCACACTGCCACTGGAAGGGGATTACTGCAGACAGCAATACACAGATCCAGCTGTCATAGTCCCTAAATAGCATCCTTTCTCAGGAATCACAACCATAAAATAAACATCCCTAATATTTGTATGAGTGATAGGGTCTCCCAACAACCCATAGAATTCATGGGGAAGGTGCATGCCTACAATGGCACGCTCATGGCTTTGCAAGTGGGCCAGCAACCACTACAGAGAAGTGATGCTCAGCAGCTTTTACTGTCAGCTATTGAGATGGGTGAAGCTGTGGTGAATTCAATACATTTCATCCATGCTGTCCTTTGTGGCTTGGGGCACCACTTCCAGGCTCCTGTTCAGGGAGAAGACCTCCAGTCTGCAGACAGGTTACTGCCAGGGAGAGCAGTGCATGGTCTCTGCAGAGCCGATGGTCTCAGCACTGTCTGTTAAGGAAGGTTAGGGAGATACCCCTCTTCACTGAGCCACTTCAGCAGGGAGAAGCTGCTCAGGCTGGGGCAGGTGGAGTGGCCCTTCACAACTGTCCTGTTTTTGCTTCAGGGTTGACACAGCTCCCTTTGAGGTGTAGTCCTCAAAGCAGTGCGCTCCTACTTCACCTTCAGCAAACATCATGCAGCTCATCCAGAGCTCCTGACACTTACAGGCTGGAGCCAAGAGACCTCGCTGCAGAACATTACCCTGAAATCCCAAGGAAGTGATGATGAGCATTGCCATGGGCCCTGGCTGCATTTAACTAGGAGGGCACTTGGAATCTGCTGAAGGTGACTTCCCAGTCATGCTCCCTTCACCCAGAGCTGGCTAATAGAGGTTAATATCCCTCGGCAGAGCTCAGTATATCCAGACTTGAGTGGCTTCTCCTTAAAAGGAGAAAAATAAATCAAATGCAAATGAAGTGTAATCACTCTTGTAATCTGTTCCTGTGAATGGAATATAATGTAATAACGTTCTTGTGAAGGAACTCAGGGATATAAAGTGTGTCCTGAGGGGTCAGATCATTGAGCAGCATGACAGCATATTGCAGTAACCAAAAGAAACTAATACAATCTACAAACTTGGATGAGTCTAACAGCCAAAACACCTTCAATATTTCCCTGTGACCTTATCCCATGTCTCTTCTTTAACCCACATGTTCTTCTGAGCATGTGCCATGGGACAAAAAACCCGAACATTATCTTCCCAGAACCACAACGTGTCCCTAGGTGAGCTTGGGCAAGACACTTATTGCTCCATTTTCTTCCATTCCTGGGGTGCAGAATGGAAAAAATATTGTTTACCCACTTTACAGGAGCACAGCCATGGCCAGTGAATAAAACAGTGAAAACAAAGTGCAAGACACTGTCTTTGCCCGTGTTGCAAAACCCCACCGTACTCAGCTCCCCAAGGGGGCGTTCAAACATGTTTTCTGGATACCTACTCCCAAGGAAGGCTGAGGACACGGCAGCACAAGTGTTATCAGTGCAATGCAGGATCACCAAGTACAAGCTGGAAGCATTGACAGAAGGTATGCATGTCATGGGGCTTGATGGGCATAAACCTCCCAAGGGCCTTCTCTTCATGTTGCAGAAAAAATGTGGCCAGGAGGTAGTTGGGAATGTTGACAAGAGGGGTTGACTGGAAGAGGATCCACCTTCTGTCCCTACACTTTCATGCTCAGGTCCAAAGGATGAATTTCACAACAGCATCCAGCAATTTGTACGGGAAAAAAAAAGAAGAAAGGTATAGCTTGAAAGTGAAAGCACATTTCCTTTCTTCTTTCACTCCCCAGAATGTTCTATTTATTTTGTTTTCAGAGACTGTTTTGGAAATTGCTGGGAAAAAGAGCAAGGGTTTTAAAAGAGAGTGCAGATGTATTCCTTTATGCGACACATATAAATAATTTAATTTGTTGCCACGAATAGCTTGGGTTTCTCTAAATAAGCCATCTATCTAGGAGTTAGGAGGGGAAACTAGCAGTAATATGGAGTAATATAGGAGTGTAATATGACAAATGATGTTTCTGGATAAAAGATGGCACTGCATTTATACATGAACTCTAACAGAAGGGATTTCAGGTCGTAACTCATGTCATATTTCACTGCCACCACATTGGACAAGTTGTCTGTCTCTTAGTTGTGGTGTAAAGAACTCCTAAGATATTTATAAGTGATCCAGAGATACCTAAATAGGGAATAATTTGATTTCAGGGATAGGCATCGAAGGGAGCAGTTTAAAGCCCTGACAGAACGTGCATCCTTCTGCTTTCATGTTTGGTAATCGCTGGAGCAAAGCAGGGCTGTATATGCAAATGCAATCTGCTCCAGAAATGTTCCCTCCAGACAATTATGATTTTCTTAGGCAGTCTGAATAACATTACACCAGAGCCTGAGAAACACTGCTAGTAAAAAAAACTCCAATAAGTGAGCTAAATGCGGGCACACTGTCGCAGAGATGTGTAGGGCCCCTGCTTAGGATATCTCCTGTTACACCTCCCAGGTTCTTCAGAGCCCCCATGCTCAGGGAAGGAAAGCAAATGTCTTTTTCTAGGCAACTTGTCAGTGACATGCTGAGCTGAATAGACCCATCCTGAAGAAGATCACAGGAAACAGAGCGGCAATCCCTGCAGCTTGGCAGGGCCAACTCTTCAAATCAAAACAAAATAACTGTCATTCAAACTCGTTGGGTTTTGTCAGAACCTTTCTCTACTGCAAAGTTCTGTGCAAGAGAACAGTAACCTTTCTGGTTATCAATAGCCCTGCTCTCTCAAAAACAAAGTCCTGGTAGAAACTTGTCTGATCACAAAAAAACCCCTACTTTCTGCATGTGCCCCCCCTGAAAGTATTGCATGGAGGAGGTCACTACAAAGGCATGAGTTCCATTTTTTGGCATTTCTAAGAAACTAAATATCCACCCTGAAAGACCCTAGGCAGGCATTGTGCTATAAGACAGGCAGTGTCAGGGAGATATGGGGGAAGAGAAGTGACCCACAACCCCACAGTTGCTCTGTCTCCCAGAAGGCAATTTACTGAGATGGGAATCCACTTGCATTGCACTGACACCTGGAGAACAGGAGGTAGCTCTCAGTTTTCAAGAGCTCTTCTGCACAAAGCTTCCCTATTTGTTAATGTTTCCAAAAAGGGGCTATTTTTACAGTTTTCTCCCAGAAAGAAGTGCCAAAACAAATATACTGCAATAAAAACCCCTTACAAGAACTGAGCCCTGATCTGCTCTTACACAGAACAGTTCCCATGCCTTGATAAGGTGTGGCATGACAGTCAATGCAGCACGATACACAGCAATGTGTGCATCTTCAAGGGTAGAATCAAATCCTTTCAGGCTCTCACAGTGGGGAAACAAACCTTGCACCTCTGCTGTATCACCCTCTCCCACCATTCTCCTTCTAACTTCTGCTCTCAGTCCTGCTACTAACCCTTTCCACCCCACCTTGAGTCTGTCAGCAACTTTAAGAACTGTTTCCTTCTTTTCAGGAGCTGCTGGGAAAAAAAAAGTCTTACTAGTGGGACACACTTGTGCTGTGTGATTCAGGTGCTGTTTTTCTCATTTGGACAGATAAGTAAATTTCTATGCAGATACCAGTCTGGCATGGTTCACTCCCCTATTCAGTGACTGTTCTCCTTAAATATTTTTCTTCCATTCCTGGAGTCTCAACACATAAAATTAGGTCTCTAATGAGCCTCTGTACTAGCCAAGCCCAGGAGGCCCTCATACATCTGTCCGCATGTGAACCAGAAGAGCAGAACACAGCGGTCACCTTTTTTGCTGGTCTTGTGCTGTCAGATGCTTCTCTCCTCTCCTACCCATCTTTCTGCATGACCAGCTTCATCTGCAGATTTTGGACCTTCCTGGAATGGAAGTTACTCCCCATGCTGAGATCCCTTGTGCTTAAGTGCAGCTGCACAGCAGGTTGATCATTTGGGTCTCGTTCATGGAAAAGTGTGAAAATCACAGTGCTGCCCAGGGTTGGCCAAGTAGCACAGCAATGGAGACTGACACCAGGCTCAAAGCAGAAGCTTATAGCAAGGCATGTGGCTCCAGCTAACCAGATCCTTACCCAAACCTTGCCTTGTTTCCTCCTCCCTTGCTGTTCTCCTAGTGGAGAAGAAACCTTGATAGAGAGGAAGATTAATGGGTGGTGCATAGTTTGTGAATGTCTTCCTCTTCTCAGCACTTTGTATGTGTAGGTCAGGATGGCTGTCCATACACCTCTCTGTTTATTAGGGCAGTAACATCCCAAAGGGTTAAGTGAGGCTGGGAATCCATGGCACCAGATGCAGTACGCCCATTAAGAAATGACACGTATGACCTCAGAAGTCCAGACAAATAGGTCAGAAGGAAGAAGGAGGCCTGGCAAACGATGCACACACTGTCACAGCATGGTACCAAAATTTGCAAAGACTCTCTCCTTTCTCCCCTTGTGATCTAGAAGGGGAAGGATGAAGTTCTACAACTGGTTTTTCAGACACAAATGGTCTCTATGGAAAGCTGATCAAGCTCCTACAGTACCACTTCAAAGAGACTGAGAGTTCTATATTGCATAGGCACCTTAAAAATACCAACAAGAAAACTATTTTTGGTATAAACCA
This sequence comes from Grallaria varia, assembly GCA_013396735.1. Classification (NCBI taxonomy): domain Eukaryota; kingdom Metazoa; phylum Chordata; class Aves; order Passeriformes; family Formicariidae; genus Grallaria; species Grallaria varia. The sequence continues at coordinate 56,884 of VWZG01010097.1, read as the reverse complement.
TTTTTCCTTATCCTGCTTATTTTCCCAGCCTTTTTTTAGCTTGTTCTCCAACAGCTGGCTAAGGAATGAAGGTCTTGTTGATTTGGATTGAGAAGAGGGAGACTTTTTTTTTCTGGCCTAAATGTCAGACCAGATGTGTCAATAACACCATTAGGCTGCAGTTAGTTGCATCACGACTGCACGAGAGAAACTGGGGCAAAAAGACAGCAGCTAGGGATTTTGTTTTGATTAAGAAAATTATACTTTCCACAGTCAATTCTGAAATGGGGTAGAAGGGTGCAATTTCAGCTAACATGCTCACACGCCTCAGAAAGTAACTTTTTGTCTTCCTGTGGAGGCTTTGAATACTGCATTACTGGCACACAGTGGGAAAAAAACTTCTCTCTTCCTGCTTTATCAATAAAGAGAGAAAAGAGAATAAAAGGGAAGTCAGGTTCTTGTTGGGTTTCCTCTGTGCTGATCACAGGGTGAGATGCTGGTACCACAGAAGGTGAAAACAGGAATTTCAGGACTTCTCAGGTCTCGGTGGAGAAAATCCCAGCAACACAGAAACACGAGCAAAGTCTCCTGATGTCAATGGGGACATTCGTGTTAAAGCTATGGCTTTGCTCCAGATAGTCAAACAGTCTTCACTAGGTTAGGAGTCTTGGACACTGGAGAAAGATTTCAGATTGGCAACATTATGTACCCCCTCCACTCCCAGACACACTGGCAAACACAAACCTGTGCTGCACTTGGGCAGCTGGTTTCAGCCACGAACAAAAAGATAGAGCAAAAAAAAATGTATCATTTAAGAAAGAATGAAGTTGATTTCCATAGTCTGCCCCATTACTTTACAGTGAGCAATCAATGAAGCACAGGAATCCAAAAGAAAATATTGTATTTGGATCTAATGAAGTGTTTCGCTCCATCAGAAAAATATCTTTTATTTCAGAGACATGGGATTCATTGCAGCTTGAAGCCCAAAGACTTACGATTCTGAAATGTTTTGTGTTTGAGCCTGCGTGAGAGACTGGATTCCAATCTCACTGGATTATTTATTGGGTCAGAACAAACTCTGTGTATGTGGGGGGAAGATGCCAGGCTGAAGACCACGTGGCAAGGCAGGACATGGCAGCCATGGCACGGGAACTGCATGGATGGTTTGCCAATCAAAAGGCCATCCTGGTAGCCCACCCACACCATGTGTCCCCTGAGCCTCTGACTGGCTGCACCATCTCTTATTCTGGCATGGAAGGCTCTGAGTGGTCAGTGACCTGGACCCTGTGAGGGGTGGCCACGGTGCCTAGACCATACAAATACAGAGTCTCTACTTCCTCTTTCTCTCTCCAATCCAGCCACCGCCACGTGGAGGATTCTCAGCAGTAACTATTTTTCTCTCTTTCTAGTATCTTTCTTTATTCCTTCTCTCTTCTTCTCTCTCTCTCTCTTTACTCCTATTTCTTCTCTTAATCTCCTTTCTTTCTTTACTCTTTCCTTAACTTAAAACCAATGGGTTGTATTTTACTAAGATGGTGTGCGAGTTGGTGTGTGCTGGGTGAAATGCTTTGTCTTGGTTGTATGTTAGCCCATGAACCTCTAGCCAAAATGCCTATTTTCTCACTAAATTAAATGAAATCTCTTCGGAAATTATATATAGTGCTTTCTCTTTATGCTCTCTCCAGGTATTAAAGAACTAAAAAGCTTTGCAAAAATTTGGTGGTGAATTATTCTGGAGTCATAAATATAAGTAATACTCCCACTAAAGCTTGAGGGTTCGGGACTGGGGTCTTACAGCCAGTGTGTAAAAGATTATGCTCTATGTCCAGCTCAATTAGGTGAAGGCAAGAGAAGATGTTGGCCTGCTGAGTAAGACAAGCTCCATGTGGGTAGTCAGATGCTCCCAGCCTTGACCTTACACAGTGTCTAAGCACGTGGATCTTCTTCAGTTTCTGACCAGTCCATTCAGAGGCAGGAGGCAAATGCTGATCTCCATTAGGATCAGTGGAAATTTTGCCATTGGTATCCATAGACTTGGGACTTTGCCCAACAAATAAAGGTGAGTGATCATTCACTGTCTGGTTGAAAGAGAAGTGATGCAGCAGACCCCATGCAGACTAGCTTACAAAGCAGCTGATCCCCTGCAGATCAGCTCTTGGAGGCTGTACACTTAATCTCAAATATGCCCTCCTCCTCCCAGCCTCCCCCACTGACCCCGAATGACATCTGACCTCTAGCTCCTGGAAATCCTCATCTTCCTCGACTTCATAGGAGAGGGTGTGAATCTTGATGTCATCTGCCGACAGGTCAATGAACTTGCTGTCCGGATACTCCAGGCTATCTTTGGTGGGAGAGCGGTCCTCAATGAAGGTAGTTTCACAACACTCTGAGCCAATGTTCTCACCCCACGAGCGCAGCACGTTCTCAGAGTAGAGGATGATGTTGGGCCGGTAGTGAGACTCCACTGTCTGCTGCAGCATGTTGGGGTCCAGGAGCTGCTGCACAGGGTCATTCCTGCCATTCTCCAGGCAGCTCAGAGAGGACAGACTGCCCGCTCGGTGACTCTGGTACTGTGGGGTCGGGTACACAGAGACCAGACCATCTCGACCCTCGGCCATTAAGTTCCTTGTATTAATTAAACCATTCCTTTTCCCAGCTTCAGTAATCTTATTGTGCATTAGCACACTGTTCTGCTCAACCAAGCCATCCATACTAGGAGCTGTCTGAGGCAGTGGTCCAGGTGGCCTTTATTTTATTGTACTTTAGAGACAGTTCACACGGGGGCAGTGGCCCATTTTCCTGATGAAGAAAAGAAAACAGGAACCAAGGTGAGGACAAAGGCAATGAATAACATATCACGGCACTCAAATCAGCTTATCTTCCGTATCATCTCAAGAGGAAATCGTGCCCCACATACGTGTGCACCCTGGCCTAGTTCTTCAATATATGCCCACCTGGAGAGTAATAAGAGATGGCAAAAAAGAAAACCCCAAAGCAAAAAACAAACAAATAAAGCCCCCCAAAAATAAAAGAATTGTTTTCAGTTCTCAGAAATCTGCAAGTGCAAAGGGCAGGTAGCTGGTGTAGGTCAGCTGGCAGTGTCTGCAGCCACTCTTTGCTCTTAGCAAATGCTTTACTACCCTTTGGAAACCCATTTGAAGGAAAATAAGCAGGAAGAATTCTTCAAATCAATCCAAAATAAAGCACCCAGGGAATGTGAGCTCAGATCTGGCCCAGAAGAACTGGGAAAAAAAAAATCTAAAACTCCTCTGGACAGGGTCACAAATCCCGTGTTGCTCTGGGTGCCCTACTTCTTCCAACTCCTCCAAGGCTGTCCAGGGCAACAGACTGAAGGGTTGAGATGGGGCTTCTCAGTGTGAGCATCCCCATCCAGATGCACCTGTAAAACCTGAATGAACTGTCACTTGAGCCCCAGAACAGGTTGTCTCCTTTTGCACAGGAGCAAAAACTCTCCACTGTCTCAGGTGACCACCACACTGGCTCTGTATTGCGTAGGCTACACTAGGGCATGAGAAATCAAGGCTTAAAAAAACCTTTTTACCAGGCCAAACACTTCCTCCCCAGGATCCTAGTTTTTGCTAGTTTTCCTCAGATAGATGTTGCCAAAGGAAAATGCTCTTTGAATTACTGATGTATCCACCACAGCAACAATAAGTTCAGGGGTTTGTTTCTGTGCCTGACCACAGAAATGACACAAATGCTCCTGGGTTCAAAGAGCTTCCTATTAGATCCTCTAAGGCCAAATTATTAAAGTAGGATTAGCTGTCCCCCGTGTGCTGTCTGGAGGAAACCAAGAATGACACATACAAACACATACATATGTATTATTTTCACTTGATGCATTCTCTCTATTTCCCTTTCATATCAGACACCCTCTAACAGAGCAATGCCTAGCAAAAACCTAATTTTATTTTCTCTAATTAACTCCAGACTTCAAATATCTGCAATCTCCCTTTAGGATGCAAGAGATATTTAAACCTTTCTAGCAGCTAGTCTTCTGTTCTAACCGTACCAATGAAGCTAGAAACACATTTAATATACAAGACGGCTTAACCCAGTAGGCTCCCATTTACCTTCGCAGCACTTGGTTTAACATGCAGAAAACCCATTTCATTGTGTTGTCAAATAGTCCAGTGCTTCTCCTAAGTGAACTGCCAGGAAAGCTACACAAGAGAAAATACAATACAGTGGATTCTCATGGAATTTACATTACACAGCCCCAAGCCTGGTGAACCTGTGAGCAAAAGTAAAGGAATTTGCAGATGAACTTGGAAACTTAGTCTCACCAAAGGCTGAGTTCCAAAGCCCTCAATCCATTTGCAGCACGTAAGACTGAGAGCAGGTGCCCTGCTTTTACAAGGAGAACTCATTTCCATATGCAACCACGCCTGCCCAAAATGAACACAGGACCACGCCCTCTTCCTACTCCCAGCTTTGAAGCATCAGCCCATGTCAGCACAGAGCTACTGGTGTGTGGTGGAGCTGCTTTTGGAAGAAGCAAGCAAAGTTCAGCAGGCAAGAGTTGACAGGGAGGCCAGCGTGCTGACATTGGCCTTAGGACTGGTGCTTGCAGAACAAGGACCTTCCATCTGCTGCTTCCCACTGAGTGCTGGCAACCCGTAAGATCTCCTGTGGGCTGCTTCAGAGATTATATGAGACCCAGCCACAACCCCAATTGGGGAACACCCGCTGCTTTACCTACGTAGGTATGTAATCCAGGTGGCAGGATCATTCTGCTGTGCCTCCAATAGCTTGCCCACAAACTTTCTACTTCTTTCTCCAACCTCTCCCAAAAAACCAAAATGAAAGTATGTCACCAATGGCAGAAGCTGAGAAAAAGTCAGCAGCTGAAGAGTAAATTCTCACACTTTGCTCAGTTCCCCCTGAGCTGGTTTGGAAAATGTAAAAAAGTCCCTGATGTGTGACACTAACCCTCAACTCTGCCGAAGCCAGACAGACTTCACCCAGAACTGCAAACCATCTCACAAGCATTCTTAGTCCTGCCATTTGTCCAAGCAAACTGAAATGGTCAGCAGGAATATGCCACAGATGTAGTCGAAAATGGAAGATGCACAAATCAAACAAGTCCCCTTCCACAAAAATGTATGAAGAAGTCAACAGTTCGCCACTGCATCAATGGCTGCAGCAAAGCTTGGGTCAGGCCTTGCACTCCCTGCAGTCACAAGACAAAAAGGTATTGTCTGGCTTGAGTAGCACTCTGAAAAATGCCATATTAAGGTAGTTTTATTGTATGCCTTAAAGTGGTGCTGTCAGATTCCCTTCATGTCTCTGCACTTGCCTGTCATCCAGATGGCTTGGCTTTGGACATGCAGGTCTCACTCCAGGCATTCTTCTGACAGCTGTATTGTCTTCAAGGGTAATGCTCACTTTGAATGGGTGAAAATGAGGCTTTACAGGCACAGTAACACCAGAGGTAGCTGGTGTGCAGACATGCTCTTCATGCAGTTTTAGGTGGCCATCTTCAAACAGATGGATTGTGAGGAAGGGTCACTCCTATCTCTTTAAAGCTGACTTGCCTGTGAACACTTCAAAGTCATGAGAAAGGAAAATCATCCTTCAGTTCTTCTCATGCTTCTCAGCAACAAGAGAAAAGCAAGGAGAGGCCACAGGGGACAATGCTTTAGTATGTGACCTTTTGCCCTGTCAAGTAAACTACGGGGAGTTTCATAAGGTAATGCAACTAACTCACACTGGGAAAATTAGGAATGCATGAATTAGTGATTGCTAAAGGTTTCATTGCTAACAGAGGAAGTAAAAATATTTTAGTATTACCACTATGCAGCAGATCCAGGAGCACTTCAGAATGTCACTGGGATGTCAGTGTCACTGCGAGTCAGGACTGCCCCTTACCATCCCTTGCCATCAATGATCATCAGCCTATAAGATGCAGGAGCCAAGTCCCTGGTTAAAAGGAGGCCGAAGGCTCAACGTTGTTTCAAAAGGTAATATGGCTCCAAAACATTTGGAGTGACTTTAGACAAGACTCAGATGAAGACCTAAACTAGGACTGCTCATGACAGCTCTGGCACTCTGTGGATGATACATCTACCATACCAAGGAACTGAGAACCACTACGTTACAGGCTCACACATCCTGCCTAATTATCCACACCAGCAAAGTGTCAGCAAACCACTCCACAGCCTGGCTTCAACCTGTGCTCTCTCCAGACAACACCTGTAAGTTAGTTCCATGCCTGATCTGAGAAGCCCAAAGGGGAAAACCACTCTGTTTTGGCAGGCAAGAGAATTTAGCAGCATGGACACAAGTGGTGTGGGACCATTCAGCCTATGGACAACAGAATGCATTTTGGCATCCTTCACTTACTAGATAGGATAGAGCAATTAGTGTTCCTCAGTCCTACCATGGATCTCTCTGGCAGCTGCTTACCTGCTGGGCAATTAAACCAGTCCTGTAAACCAATCTTGCAGATTCTGAGTGACACTTTCCCCTAGGGATAGGGAAGAAGGAGAAGAAAACATCTGAAATGAGGCAAGGACAAGACAGGGAGCATCCTTCCCACACAGAGCTCATCCAATAATAAGGATAATGCATTGCTCAAGACATCTTCCCCGGAGTCCCACATAGCAGTGCAGCTAGCATGCCTCAGGGAAGGTCAGCAGAAAGATGAGTATGGCAGCATGCAATCAAGGAAAATTGTTTAACCCTAGAGCCATTTCAATCTGTAACTGGCTGGCTGCCTTACCAGAGCATGACCCAATGTTCTTGGTCCTGCAAATGTATTGCTTAATGGTGAGAGGCCGATAAATCTCTTATGCCTTTTGATTATAGTATCTTAACGGGGGGAAAAATGAAATAATAATAAACAAACAAACAACAACTACAATAATAATAATAATAATGAGGCATTGATTTTTCTTTTCTGGGTGAAATTCCTGAGTGGCTAGCCATTAGGTTTAAATCAATAGCTTCTTGATTGCCAGTGCATTTTGATGCATAGCTGAAACAAGGTCGATTGCTGTCTAGGGAAACTAAGAGACAGTTGAGGTACTGAGAGAGTCTTCATCAATGAAAAGACAATATTAAGAGCATTGTCAGCCTGTGAGACACTGGATTATTATATTAATTATTGGCTTGGACCAACTCAAGTGTGTGCATGGAGGGGAAGGGACAGGTCGAATTTCATGAAGGTGAAGAGGTGCCCTGCTCCATACCCCAGCCCCTTGGAGCCTCCTGGGCTAGCCCCAGAGCAGCTCTCAGTCACTGGCATACCAGGAGCACTGCCCCACACCTTGCCCCAGAGACCCAGAGTAGCCAGTGGGCCAGAAGGCTTGGAGGGGGTGGCCACAGGGGGCCAGAGCAGATAAAACCAAAGACATGGTGTCCCCACATTGTTGTATCCCTGCCATTTCCTGCGCTCCTGGTAGCTGGATCTATGCTGGATCTAGGGCAGTAGCTGTAATTCTCCCTTTCTCTCTTTCTTTCTCTCTTTCTTTCTTTACTTCTTCTCCTAATCCCCTTTCTTGATATCTGTGTAACTTAAAGACAAATGGGTTGGATTTTACCAAGCTGTATGGGTTAGCATGTGCTAAGTCAATTCTTTGTGAAATGCTCTGTTTTGGCTGAACATTGCCTTTTAAACTTCTGCCAAGTTCCCTTATTTTCTAAAGTTTGCCAGTAAAAATGTGTTATTTGACCTCCTATGAAACACGTGTAGCATCTTCTCCCGTGTGCTCTCTCAAAGTATGAAAAGAACTGAAGGCCCTTTAAATAAATCTGGCATGTGGATTTCTGGAACCCTGTATATTTTTAAAGTAAAACCCCTTTGATGACCTCGCAGCTTACATCCTCATGGATAAAAGACCTCCCCTGAGCGCTTCCCAATCACTGGTTGAAGGGTGTTAAATCAGGTTTCCAAGGCAGTTGTAACCAGCTGCTACCTTAGTGTTGGTGGGAGAATTAGACTCAAAGGCTGCACTTCATTTTACCTACTGCATCTGAGAATGTTTCTTGGGAGAAATTAATTGCAGATATGCAAGGTGCACAGGTCTGGTGGGCTCAGCCTCCCTTTGGAGTAACAATATCCCTGTAAAATACAAGAAAGACCTCTCAGCTTAATACTAAACTTCAGACGAGCAAAGCAGGTGAAATGATTCCCCCAGGTTCAGATGGAGGTACGACTGAGAATGGCACATGGTCATGAGCAATGCTTAAGGGCAAGAGGCAGCAAGTGCTTCTGCAATGGCCAGAGCCTGTGTCCTGCTGGCAGGGACTTCTTGGATGTGAATTCCATCACTATACTTTCACTGAGGGCTTCTCTGACGCAATCTGGGCCAGGCTCATATGCCTGTGACTCACAGGCAGGTCCTAAAATTAAGGTTGCCCCAGTTTCCAGGTTATCTGCAGTCCATAATCCCCAGATGGCAGTGTGCCTGAGCAGATAACCTCTAACAGACCACCTGAGGAAACTGGAGGATGCCATCTCTGCAGGGATCCTGCACTCAAAGCAGAAAAAGCCACTCTCATTACCTAGGACCGCAGTGAGGTTTCAGAATGATGCTGACAAGAAAATGAAACTCATCAGAGCCTTTTTAATAAGAGAGCTGTTCAGTCTGCTCCAACATGCAGAGTTAATTTAACTGCTTTGATTCAGGTTTCATCTGTCTTCGCACAGTTTCAATTTGTCCCACAGATCAGTCACTGGCACCGAGACTAACCAAACTAATTCTGTATTTTCAGAGCTGAGACTGGAACCAGAAGAGAAAACCAAGTTCCAACAGACAGTACATCAACCTTCAATCCAATGTTTAGCTTGAGGATTAGACATTTTTACCCAGGTCTCTAGCATTAAAAGTTAATCCATTAATTATTGTAACCTTTACTCTTTCCAATTTCTTGCATTTCTTGCCCCGCACCCTTTTTTTATTTTAGGAAGAAGTGGCAACCAGTGCCAAGGCATTTACACTGCAATGCTGTGGTTTATTAAGCCATCACTTTTGTTACAGCAGAGCTCAGCTACAGTAGCTGCAATGAGAGCTGCACTCTGCTGGGTGTTCTGCAGCCTCCTGCTCTGATGACAGTGGCTGACAAACTAATTAAGCAAAGAGTGTGAGACAGAGAAATGCCAGCTGTAGAAAGGGCAAGCAGAGAACAGGTTTTGGCAGACAAGGAGCAGAAGCCAGCTCTGTTACTGCCCACCATCCTGAAACACCTTTGGTCTCCTGTGACCTGGCAGGATGAGATTTTCCTCCTCCTTCTCTGAGAATTTGCACAGCTTGAGCACAGCGTAAGGGTGTTTCAGCCTTGTGGAGACCCCTTGCATGTACCCAAAGTCCTGTGTGAACAAGCAATTCGGGAACTCTGAATTCAGAAACCTTGAATTCTGACCAAGCAACTCAGTTGAAATACTACGCTATGGCTGAAAAGTCCCAGCTGTCTTCTCACAACAGAGCAGAAAGACACTCATCCAGGCAGACCAGGCATTACCAGCCACAAAACCTGGCTTATTAGCAGGAGAACTTGGAGTTTAAGGAAAGGTGAGGCTGAAGGCAGAGTCTCTAAATGCTGTCAAGGCTTATGGCTGTATCAGCTGCCATTTCCTGCAGATCATCAGCAAGGAGAAAGGGCTCAAAAACCTCATATGCTTCTGCATGGGAGTCTTGGATATCAGGGAAATCTTCTCCCCGTGAAGACAGTCAAGCACAGGAAAAGGCTGCCCAGGGAGGTCCTGCAGTGTCCATCCTTGGAGGTTTTCAAGACCCACTGAGCAACATGGTGTGACCCCACAGCTGACCCTCCATTGAGAATGAACTAGAACTGGACACCTCCTGAGGCTCCTTCAATTTGATTATCCTATGATTCAAATCCCGCTGATCCTTACAGATTCCCACCTGTCTCCCATGCTCCCAAAAAGACATTTACTGCTCCCACATCCCCTCTGCCCATCCTTCAGTGATCCTAAATCTAACATCAGCATGGCAAGAAGGAGTAATAATGACCCTTTGCAGGGTTGTGCCACCACCAGAAATTGATTCAGCCTCATGACTACCAGGCTGAACAAGATGCTCCTGGGTTAGATGCTGGTTCCCCCACTGCCACCACAGATAAAGAACAGGGGAGAAAGCTTTCTTGAAGAGCAGGCAAGTCAAATGGTGAGAGCTGCAGCCTGAAAAAAAGCCCACATTTGGAAAGGCTTGGAGGTTGCAGGTTTCCTGGCACAAGCTTTCACCTAAGAGGGGGTTTTTAATGCCCAATGCAACAGGTTTCAGCATGGTTTGAGGTATTTCAGACATTTAGGAACTGCAACAGCAAACACAGACCTTTTGCATGAGAGAAATCACAGGCAATAAATGGGTCTGCAGAGCTGATTACAAAGTGAAATATTTAATGAAATGAAGGAAAAAATATTTCCCACTTGTAATTTTCCTCTTTGATTTAGCTGGGCTCATTAAAGTAGGTTTTGTTTTAAGGGAATGCTGTATTTCAGCAGCTGAAACTCCTTTTGCCCTATTAAGTAAACTACAGGGAGTTTCATAAGGCAACGCAACTAACACTGGGAAAATTAAGAATGCATGCATGAGTGATAGCTAAAGATTTCATTGCTAACAGTGGAAGTAAAAAGACCACCATGCTATTTTAGTATTACCAATCTGCAGCAGATCCACTGTGAAATGTGGGCCTGTCCTTCCCTGAAGAGGAGGAACTTGGAGTAAAGTAAAACACCCAAGGTCATGTCAAACACAGTAGCAGAACTGGAAATAAAATCCAGGTCTCTTGATTGCCTGTCCAGAGATATATTTAAATGTGGAAACAATTACCATATGCATATTAGGTCTGTCTGAATAATTGATTGCTTAATTCAGTAGCTTAACCAAAGAACGGAGTGGGGGAGAAAGGAGGAATTACCTTGCATTGACCTAAAACATAAAATGTTATCCCTGCAACAAACTTTTCCTTTTGAGGAGATGGAAGCATCTTGCCTGAGCCAAAATGAAATCTAATGTTTTGTTTATTTATTTTTATTTGAACAAACTGGCTTTTAATTCAAGCTGCCTCAAGTTGCCTCCACTTGAAAGAAAAAAAAAGATGTTCAAGCTTTACTAGCAATCTTCTTTCCTGACAATTTTGTCAGCCTCAACTCTTTGTGGAGTTCAGTCTGAATTCACAACTTTCTTCATTCAATGACAAAACTGCACTTTCCAGATAATAAATAACTGACCTGACTAACAGCACCTTGCTGGGATATAAATAACCCTGCCTGTTGTGGAAAGCACCAGTGTAAAAACACCATGACACCTGTACAACTTATGGCCATTACTCTGCAAAGTGAAAACAGCCAAAAAAATCAGGCTATGTGCCTTTTTAGGCCAGAAATTCATTTTACCAAGGCAATCTGGAAAGCCCAGCGTCAGAAACCTATTATCAGCCACCTGATTGCATCTGAACGTGTGAAAGCCAAGAAACAGCTTTGACCAAGTGGCTGGTGAGCGCCGTGTGAAACTCTAAAACACCTGGATCCTGCCCTAATGCTGCATCTCCACAGGAGCAAAGCCTTTAGTGCATGTGCCTTCCCCTTCCCTCCTGACTGCAAATAGATACCTTCCACTCTGAGCCTGGCTATCCAGGAGAACACAGAGCAAAGGATGCCCTCACACCAGCTTGGATCACCCAATCACTGCTTCTCAGAGGCTCCCCAATATTGCACAACAGGACCATCTGACAACCCCAAATGTATCCAGCCTCACTTGTGAGCTCCCCGTACCCATTTCAAACCAGGGAGAGTGAGTCATGAGGAGACATTCTTGCTTTAAGACATATCTCTCCCAACAGAAGGCTAAGCTGACATTTCTTCTCCCTCCACCCATCCATCCAAAAAGCTGTTCAATAAAAGTCTGTGATTATGCCCAGTGTTATAAAACTAACCTTCATGATATAATATATAGACACAGAGTGATATAGCTCTGTTCACTACCTTCAGCACTGTGGCCAGGCTGAAAGCAGCCAACACAAAGAGCAGAAAATTGTGCTGCCTTTGACATTCAGAGGAAGTGAATACAGCTGTTCTCCGGGGTGTATAATTGCATCTCTAATTTTTCAGAGTGCCCTCATTGAGAAAAACTTCCAAAGTCAGTACCATGACTCTCCTACATGGAGTGAAGAGCACTCATGGCCTCCGCCCAAGAGCTCCTCCAGCTTCTGGGGAGAGCTTGATTCAGACCCACACTTACCATGCCACGTTTTGGGCCACAACTGTCGATCTTGTGGTTTTAACCATGACCCATGTTTTGCAGAGCGAAGGCTTATGCACAATTGAACTGCTTGTTCCTCTGCATCTTTACTTGATGGACAAGCCACATACTCAGGTCTTCTTGGTCCCTATGAACAGAGTTTGGATAGTTTCTGAGAGTCAATCTAGATTTAAAGGTCTGAAAAAGGCCAAGTTATGGCTAAAACCCTCTGTCTAATTTTAGTGGTGACTTGTGTTGCAACAAAATTGAAATTCTCCAGCTTAGAAGAAGCTACCTGGTGGTGTGCCCTGTAGAAAGTGGCAGCAGAGCAATGTCCCTGCTGCACAAAATAGAGCTTCCGGATGAATTTGCAAGACTCTCTCTCCCAGGAATACCAACATCACAGCATCACCTGGCCATCTTCATCTCCCTGCTGGCTGACTTCAGTGCCTCCCCTTTGACTTAAATACTTGTCAAACTGTGTTTGTGATCAGGCTGGTCCACATGCAGGAACACGCAAAGGTGGACCCAAGACTGACCCTACTAACTCACTTAAGTCTCCTTCTTGATGGGCAGCCAAGCCCCCACAGAACCTCATTCTTGCACACACCCTGCTCATCTGGCTCTGCCTGCATTCCCACATTGCATGTAGAAGGCAAAGAAGAAGAAGACACCTTATTGTGCAGGTAACCCACTAATGCAGTGCTCTAGGCTGGGACTTGAGATATTCCTGATGCATGAATGATAAAGAGATGGCAGAACAGAAGACAGCCTGGTGGTGCAGACTTGGTGCAAAATGAGGGTTTCTGTACCTCCTGCTCCCAAAAAAGCACCCCAGGGGGTTGTAAGTCACTTGGCTCGAAAAACGCTTCTGTGATACTGTAAAATTGCTTGGACCAGTTCATCAGGGCGGGGATGATTAGATTAAGCAGCCACTGCTGGGGCAATAGAATCAAGCTCTAGAATAACTGCAGAGCCAGGAATACGCTGTGGCACAAAAGCTTAACAGAATAAGTGATTTAGCCATAGCAAGACTGGTAGCTGGTGGCAGGGAAACACTGAGCTTTAGCATCAGTGGGCATAGATTGACCTTTGCAGACCTTTCTTAACCCTGTACTCACCCCTCCCTGCAGAAATGAGAATGGAAATGAAAAATGGGGCGCATCAGACTGAGGGCATTGCCTCAACATGAAGAAAAATCCTATCACCTCTTGCCTCTGGGAGAAGGAACATAGGACCCTGAGTATAAGGGAGGCACAGCCATTGATCTGGCAGCATATCCACAACACGACATTGTCTCCATGATCTTGCAAGCTACGTGCAGTTTGAAGAAGGGCGATTGTTTTGCTGCAAAGAGCATAAGGATAGGAGCTGGAAGGCAGGTGGGTGGGTGATGCGGGGACACCGCACGCTGGAAGAGGAGCGGATAAGACATTGGATGTAGCAGGGAGCTGCTGCGGGAGACATCATGAAGAAGCATGCTGAGCACAGCTGTCCTGCAGGACCTGACACCAGGCAGGATGTCTTGAGGAGGAAAGTCAGGTCCCTCCTAAAGGAGCTGAACTCTCTGATTATGCCCCACCTCTAGAAGTTTTCAATGTCAGGTTGGATGGGGCCCTGAGCAACCTGATCTAGTGGAAGGTATCACTGTCCGTGGCAGGGGGCTTGGAACTAAATGATCTTAAGGTCCCAAACCATTCTATGATTGTCTTCTAAGGAAACTATCCATTTGCAAGCACCATTTCAGAGTTCTTCATTCTCTCTGGGGAATTTTAACAGGTCTGAGCACTCAGTCAAAGTACATAAATCCCTGTTCGACTTATGCCAACTTGATATGAACAGCCAGTTCATTCTTCTCGTGCCCCAGTGAACTAAAATTTCAGAGCATAAGGACAAAAATGCTTTACAGCATGGATTTGGATGGTTGGTAAATGAGAGAACTTTACATAATCAGGTGTTATATAGATACAGACATACAGATACACATCTATAGGGATGTCATATATAATACTGGGAGTGCTAAAGGCATGCATGGACTCACACCTTTCCTGCACTGCACCACTACTTCAAAACGTCTTTGCTGGTGCAATGAAAATAACCAGTTTGTCCCGCTTTCAATTTTATGACACCGAATTCAAAACACAAGATCTTTTGATTCTTAGTTGCTACAGGTTGGACCAGCTCCACCTGAATCCTCAAGGTCAAAGACATTTACGTCTGAAGAGGAGCATTTTGCTGTGATCCCATTACTCAAAAGTAGTTTCCAACTTTTACTAGAGTATTCAGAAACAATTGATTTTATAACCAGAGGATATATATTCAGACATGAACAGTTATACTCACACACATACAGTCACTATTCACATTTCTCAAAGCAGAGTCACATACACAGAGGATTTTCCTCCTGTGCACACTTCTGCAGTTCTTTTCCATTTGTACTGTACAAACAATAACCTTTAAAAATTCATCTTCAAAGTGAGGAAAACAAAATTTGGAAATCCTCATATGCAATGTGCAATTTTAATAACCACACAGGCAGTATTAAAAAACTCTCCTGGGAACAATTACAGCTGGCTGCAGATATGCAGAGAGAAAGACAAAAAACCTTATCCAACTATGTTACACCTTTTCTCTAATACTATCCTCAGAAGCAAAAGCATTTTAAATCCTGAGAGCAGCATTCATCAAGTTAAATGTGTTGTAGGGGTGCCTGTATACACTACATACTGCATTACATCTTCATTTGTATAAGGAAGAACCTTCCTGTGTGAGATTTATTCCAGAGTATATGGCACCAGTGGTGTGAGACGTCTGCTTGCCCACTTAATAAAAGGAGACTTCATTTAATTCCTACAATTCCTTCCTGCATTTATCCTACATGCGCCCTGGCATGACCTTTATTTATGAAACTGCCAATAAAATGTCACAATATCCAGTAAAATCAGAAATGGCTTATTCTTAGGAGCGAGGTAATTTAAAATTAATATAGAGCATCTACATGCAGCTACTTTGAAGATGATAGCTCATTAACTATAATTAAGAGCAAGTCATTTAAATACATGAATGTAGAAAAGTGTATTCTCTGTTCTGACTGCATTTTATAGTACAAAAAAAATCTTCCTGTAAGTACCAGTTAATGCATCATCTTGAGTTTAAGAATATGTTGTTAATGCTCTGTTTACGCCAGATTAATGTCTAATTAATTGCAATTTGAATATTTAATCCCCTTGGAAAGTTTAGGGTTTGTTTTTGTTTTGGTTTGGTTTTTTTCCCTTCTTTCATTACATACTGAGGCTACAGCCTCCCTGCAGTGATTTTGAAGACACAGTTCAACAGATTGCTCTCCGCAGCAACTTCTGCTACTACATAGCTCCATGTTCCTGCCAAGGGTCAGACCCCATCACCAGTCCCACATAGAGCCTTGCACCTCTTCCGCTGCAGTGCACTCTGGACCAGCAAGCGCTACCAGTCCTGTTCCAGGAAGGCTCGTACTCCTGCACTGTCAATTCCAGAAAGGTCTCCATGCATTTGCCAGCTTCTTCCTACTGAAGGGCTGACCCCCTTGCGGGATGCTTTAGTGATACCCGATTCAGAAGGATGGGGCAGGCATGAGGGACTTACCCAAGGTCACCCCTCTCTGCCACCGAATAGCAGGGACCACTGCTGTCTCCTCGCCTCAACCATCCCTCTCCCTCCAACTCAGCGGTCACTGCTCGCGAACTAAGGAATGGGAAGGAAAAGAAATTCAGTCCGGCGCCTCTGGAACAGGATGGTGAAGGAAGGGGGCAGCTGTGTCTGCCAAGAGCCCAACATCCCCACCGCCCGCCCCCCAGCCTTGCCCCGCAGCCCGCACGGGGCCGCGCATCCCCGCACCTCTCCCTGCCCGGGCCAGAGGCCGCCCTGGGCTGGCAGGGTGGCCGAGAGCCGGGAGGCGAAGGTGCTCTGCCACAGTGCGCTGGAGGGGACTCCTCACGGGCAAGAGGAGCAAAGGGAAAAGGGGCACCCCGCGCACACTCTCCCATTCAGCGCTCCCAACCCACACCTTGCGATGACACCGGAAAAGCCTCGTCCCTCTCCGGACCCCCGCCGGCCAGAACAGGGGATGGGAATTTCGGCTCTCGCCGGAGCACCGGAGAATCCCCTCTGCGGGCGGCGCCGGGCGGGGGCAGGGTCCCTCCGGTCCCCGCCGTCCCCGGGGCTCCCCTCGGAGCCTCCGCCGCGGCGGCTGCGGGAGCCGCGGTGCTCCCGCCTCCGCTGCCTGCCCGGCGGCGCCGCTCCGGAGGATGCGGAGAGGGGGAGGGGGGTTTGCGTGTCGCTGCCCGGAGGGGCCAGGACAGGATGGGATGGGACGGTATGGGATGGAGGGTGGTCACTCACCTCCCTGCAAGGTGACCCGCAGCGCGGTGCTCCCGCTGGGGGCTAGCGGAGGGGCGGCGGGGCTGCGGGCCGGCGGCGCCTCATAGCCCGGGTGAGCCGCCCGCCAGCATCCCGGCGGCGGGGGCGGCAGGGCACCGGCACCGGCACCGGCACCGGCACCGGCACCGGGACCCGAACCGGGCAGGGGCGATGGGCTCGGGGCGCTGCGCCGCCTGCACCGCCCGGCTGTACCGCGCGCTCAACTCGCGGGGAAGAGGAGGAGGAAGAGGAGGAGGAGCAGGCGGAGAAGGAGGGCGGGAGGGAGGGAGAAGGATTGAGGCAGGAGAGAACCAGCCCTGCGTGGCGGCGCGGCCAACTTTCCTCCTGCAGCAGGAACAGCCCGCATCCCCCGGTGTGCGGCCCCCGCCGCGGGGCAGTACGGCAAAACCCGCCCCTCTCGGACCCCCTCTCCTGCTCATCCCTGAGCCTTCCTCCCGGACAGGGATCTCCTCTGGTCCCCACCCGCTGGAACTCAGCGACCCTTGAGAGGCACCGAGTCCCCTCGCCCCAGCCTGGCTGACCCCGCACCTTGTGGTGCCGCAGAGGCCCCCGGGGCTGCTCCCCCAGCCACGCAGCCATCTGCCGGCGTGGAGCTGGGGACAGCTCCCCAAGGCGATGGAGGAGCTCCAGCAGGTCTGAAGAACTTTTATTTGATTTGTACGTTCTGTTTTTTAGCGTAGCGAAGAGCGGGCCAGGCTGCATGCTGCGGCATTGAGGGGTGTTCCCAGCCTTCCTAATAACTGCATAATATGCGTAAGCAATGTTCATTCATTCCTCTTTCCTTCCCTAACAAGTCATTTGGCTAAAAGCATCCCTGTCACCACTTCTTTCTACATGCTTAAACATCCGTGGCTCAAAGTGCTGTTCAGAGATCACATGCCCCTTTTAGATCACTGCTTTCCTCTGCCGCTGCAGGGAGACATGAGGATGTATAACCCTGGTGCATTTTTTTGTCCCTCCACCTCTCTCCCTGGCTTAAGGCTGTTTTCTCTCCCTATTCCCTTATTATTTGTTTTTCATAATCCCAAACTAACCCATGCCAAATCTTTGCTGAAGGAGAATGTTCAAGATTTAAAATACACATTAGCCGAGTTGAGCCCATCCTAGGGATTTTCTGCTGAAAATCCCTCCAGCCCCATTTTCTACTCTTCCACAACATTTCGGTTCTTTTCCAAACTCTCACCTGTTTTCGGTACATCCTAGTGGTATTCACAAAACATTTTTCTCTCCGTCTAAATATCTGGTCCCTTGTTCCTTCCTGACTTGCTCCAGACTGCAGGGAGATTTTGTATCTTAGAGAAAACAGTTTCTTCCTTGATATAATAGGCACTGGGGAGAATACATATGTAATCCACAGAAATAAATAGCCCCAATTTATGGTCACCTTTATTCTCTGAAGTGTTTTCCACCTTTCCTTTCTTGAGAATAGAAGCCTCTAAATCACCTTCATTATGCCTTTACCAAGTAAGAATTTTAGAAAACATGCTGTCTTTCCATTCTGCTTGTACAGAAACATAACTGTAGGGGGGCTGGCTTGCAATCAGAGGACTTCTAGTTTCTACAGGGCAAATTCATCAGGCATTACTGCAATAGAATGGAGATAACAACTGGCTTGGATGGACAGCAAAGTATTGTTTTTATTCCTGCTGAAATACAGTTTCTTAGTGACCTAATGTATTTGTGAAATAGGAGTAAAGCCGGAAGGATTTGTTAGAGTTTTTTCCTTGGAAGTAAAAAATGATGTTTATATAGAATGGAGTGGGGAAGGGATTTCTGGGTCATCAAGTCAAATTTTCTTGCTTCCATGAAGCAACGTTGTGTGAGCTTGTTTGTTGCCTTCTGACACTTCCAAAATGTGGGTTTCTCCCGTACTGTTGTCAAGATGAGGTTCAGTGACATCAGGGAAGTAATAATTTTCCCTGACACAGTTCCTCCACCTTTCCCATTCTTCCTGCACCAAACTAAGCACATTCTTCATTCAGTCTGGGAAGACCATGGGATTTTGTGTCCATGAGGAAATCATGCCTCATTTGATTTACTTGAATTTTGAAGCAGAACCAAGAAAATCTAAGTAGTGGAGCAATCACAATCCAACCACCACTGCAGGTTTAACTGTTGCTATGGACCAGGGCATACTTTGCCCTTTTTTCTTGTCAAGCTCTTCTCTTGCCTAAAACGATGCAAGAGCTTATCAATACTCTAAGCTAGAGTTAATTATGACACTTCCCTGTTGCACTAAGCTTGCCATAAATTGGCCTATTCCTGATGCTGTGTAGCTAATGGCTATGCCTGATTTGATTTTGATATTTCCAGCTCACTGGTAAAATGTGATTTTTGGAGAAAGTTTTTCAAAGAGCAATAGAAAGGGGCTTGTGGTGCGGTGAACTTCAGCAGACTAGTTTGCAGTTTGGGGGTTTCTCTTCAGGTCTAGCAACATCACTGAGAGTCCTCTTCAGTATCAAGTTGGTGATGCATCCTTAATGCATTGTGGCAGCACATTTCACAGCTTCTTGGCAAGAGCTGTGAGTGGGAAGAAATTGGGGAGGTTCATGCTATGTGTTAAAAGCACTTTTCTCCAGAGCTGATGCAGATGTACCTCAATAGGAAAGCTTCCATGTAGACAAAAGCGTTGCCCTGGCCGAGAGCAGCATGAAGAGATGTTTGAAAGGGACAAGGCAGGGGAAGAAAAAAGTCCACCTCCCTTGGGTCTGATGGCTTGTGGAAGTTCACTGCAGCTGCTTGCTGTTCGAAGTGTATGCCAGCAAACTGCCAGGGCAAACTACATAGCAGTCAGGTACCCCTCTTGCTTCGACAGCAAGGATCTCAGTAAGTGCTCCCAGGGCCTCTGTGCAGGGCTCAGCTGTGGCCTGAGCTCCTGAAGAGCTACCATTCAAAGACCTGATGAATAGTAAGAATAACCCTTGCAAAGAGAAAGGCTGAAAGGCAAGGCTGCCTGGAGCAGAAGGAGAAGTGGAAGGGATGCAGGGCGGCGTGTGTTGGCTTGGGAGCCTCTCATGGATCCTGTACTCTCCTCCTCTCTGTGAGGAGCTAGGGAGTTTGGAGCCATCGAGGCAGGATGTAAAGAAGAAAAGCCACCTGGAAGCAGCAATTACGAGAGATGTACAAATAGCTTTTCTTACAACTAGGGAGTTTGCAGAAGTCAAGGAAGGGATGAGACTTTGGAGGCATATTTCGTTTTAACTCCAGGGAAATAATTTCACCACTAGTTGCTCTGACCAGGGCTTTTACAGGGACTGTTACTGACCAAACAATTGGCCACTGACTTCAGTGGAAGCACCTTAAGGAACAGCACCTGTTTGAAGAGTCACAGAGTCCTATCAACTACCTGCTCTTTTCTCCTGAGTGCTTTGCACCACTATCAGCAGTCTGTCTGTGAGAGCCCTTGGAGCGAGAGCTGCTCCGAAAGCCTCCTGGCCAAAACCACATGGGAACCATCACAGCGTGACAGCAGGAGAGTCCTGATCTGGAAACCACTCATCCAATGCTGCAGGGAAAGAGGGCAAGCTTTGTGGTAGCTGTATGGATTTGGGGAGCATCATTTGCTGGTACATCTGCCCATGTGCTAAAACGCTCATGGGAGCTGGTGGGAAAGATGTTTTGCTGTGGACCTCAGCTGTTCAAAATCTGAGAATCTATGATGTGGTGTATGCCTTGGACACCCTGGGTGGTAGTAAAGTGTAAAGACAGTAACCTGCAAGTGCATTCCTGGTCTGTAGGAAGAGCAGCAGCACCACCTATCACCAGAAAAAGAAGGAGAGAGGGTAGACAAAGTGCTTCTCCTTCTTCCTATTTCCAGTACAAAACTGGAGCCCAGACTTTCTAGATGATCACAGAGAAACTTTTCTTCTTCCAACAGAAGAACCTGGCTTAAATCTTTCCCTGTAGGCTTTCTGCTGAAGACTCCTGCTGGCTCTGTGAATGTCTCCTTATTTGTTCATCGTGGAACGTCTTTTGCTGCAGAGGGAACAAAATGTCACTTAATGCCTCTAAAGCAATAGCTGAATGGTAGACTCTCCCCCAAGGTCACTTGAGGCTCACCAGGAACAGACTGCAGTGAACCTGAAAATGCTTGTTGGGTTAAGTGAGGTAAGCCAGATGTACACAGCATTCAAAACTGGGGTGTGTGGTTGTGGAGTGATCTTGCTGTGGTACAGAGCTAGCGGGAGATAAAGGGGATGGAAAAGTGAAGATTTTGGGAAAGAAGTTCTGAGAGATGGTTTTTACAATGATAACAAGCCAGGAAAAAAGAAATAATCCTCAGGTCCACAACACCCAAAGAACTGTTCATCATTCAGAGGGCACAACTGGGCTCTAGGACCCTGTGCTGTAAAACTGTGCAGGGCTTTTGTCTTGTGGATCAGCACATGAGGGTTCTGTCTGTCAAAAAATCCTGGCCCCATGGATACTTGTAGTCATTTAGCTTGATTCAAGAGTGATGGTGCAGAGCAATCAGGAGGCAGCCCAAAACTGTAATCTCTGCCTTCCAAAGGCAAGAAGAATCTTCCCATGTAATTGGATCCAACCCCAAAGGTGTAGCCAGGAGTGGTTTTAACTTTCTGAAACATGAATTGGTTAGCTGAAATGACTGAGCTGTGTGGGTGCTGACGTTTGTGTTGATTTGTTTGCTGGTAGTTCTGAAGCCAGAATAAAAATGAGAGTTTGGGTTAACCCAAGATGAGGTTGTTGTGGGTTTTTTTCTTATTCTGTATTCATGGCATATAAAAAGGGAAAGATACAATTTTTTGGCTGAGTGAACAATGTAACTTTGCTCAAGATCAAATGTTTCATTACTTTGAACTCTTCTTTGCTCTTATAACCTGGGTATGCACACTTACTTGTAGTAGGGGAAAAATCTAAAGACAATCACTGCCACTCTCTGCCTAATGTGAACCAAGAAGGTGTGGCTGCTGGGTATCATCTGCTAGGAGAATGAAGTTAAAAAGTCTTTACATCTGGTACTAAATTAATTTGGAAGGAGCTGTTACGAAAAGTTATGCAGGACCAACCTTTTATATACTCAACTCCTCATCCCAGTCTCTGGAAGGGGTTGTCTTTATCATGTTTTCTTTAGACAAGTTACATGAATTCTGCTAAAGTGGCCTAGTTTTTCATATGTCAAGAGCTGAGAGACTCAGAGTCTCAGAAAAAAATTCCATTGCTTTTATTTTGCCATCTGTGCCTCGTCTCTGCATGCAGTTCTCATGTTTGAACTTTTTGGGATTCTTCCAGGAAGCTTTACAGCAAGCACTGGCACCCTGTTTGTATGGCAGCTCTTTGACCGGTACGGGCAGCATCAAGGGTGGGGGGCTGGGAACTGTGTCATTTCTGTGCTGCTTTGCATTGCTGGCCTTTGGAGGTAGACAGGAAAGGCACAGGTTAGTGCTAATTGAGATGTGCCAATCTGCCAGACAGGAAACATGCTAAGGTCACCTTCTGGTTTTTTTTGTAAGGGAAGGAGCCAGTCATTGGTGACAATATTAAGGTGATACGGACCTTGAACAGAGTCAGATAAATATCTGAGATCATAAAGGTTCCTCTTGGATATGATTAGGGATCTCCTGAGTTGTCCAGCTTCTCACTTTAAATGCCTTTTCATCCACTGAAACTGCAGCACAAGTGCTTTGTTTAAATCAGGCACTTCTTTGGAGCTGAGTGCCATGAAAATTGCCCTATTGTTTGTCATATGAGTTACTCAGGCTCCCAGGATGTAGGCACATGTGTATAAACATGGTAAGAGACAAATCAGTCCTTTCCCCAAGATGGGATACTCTAAGTAGCCAGGACAGGGGTTGAAGGGAGGGATGTAGTCCCACTGAGCATCTCAGACCTATATTTATATATGGACATGTTGATACCTAATTGGGCAGACATTAAGTTAAATTAAATGCATTGCAGCTTCTCACACTGGGTTGGCTCAGCCCCTTAAAGAAAGATGCTTGGGCCTGTGGAGAAGCCCTGTGTCTTTCAGGCAGTGTCAATGCACTCAACACAAGTCATCTGGGAGAGCTATAACTCCAACAAAACACTTAGCAGCATCTCCCCCTACGGCAGAAGAGATCTTGCAAACACAATGTAAACAATCTATGCCTTTGGTATCATTGCTGCTGCAAACAGCGCTGATGGCACCAGAAATTTGCCCGGAGAACAGAGAAGACTCATCTATTTCAGAGGACTGTAAATTAACTACTTTGAAATGCTGAATTGTTGAATGCCATGCCAGTAGTTTACAAACCACATTGCTTCCCTGAATTTGAGCATCTTCCTTATGAAGTCGTAAAAGAAGTCCATAAATCAGTAAAGGATTATGGACTGCAATCATCATATACAATGGGTTTGATAGCAGCTCTCACAGATTCGTACATTATGACCCTGTCTGACTGGAGATGCTTTTCACGTCTAATGTTGTGCCCGTGAAGCACAATGTCCAATGGCTTAATATGCATTCAGGCCAAGTGGAAATGCTTGTTACCTCCCCTGGGGATGGTGAAGCTTTCAGTCCTCTGATGGAAGGCCTCAGAAAAATGAATCTGGGGGTGCTTTGGGGGTCTCTGATGGTTTCTGATCCTTTCTAAGGCATGACAGCTGTCTCTAATATCAGCACAGTTTATCCTGTTATGCCCCATCAGAACTTCGCCAAGGTGCAGAGTTGGGTAAGGGGTGACAATTACCATGATAAAAAGCACTGTCCTGCCTTGCAGGATTTGCCTCTTATTGGCCCCAAGGCTGAAGCAAAGCACCCTGATGCCTCCACAATTGTCTTTAAGTCCTTAACCATTAACAATCCAGTCTCTCACGGATGCCCCAATAGTTAGGGAGCTGAGATGAGCCCTGTGCGTTTGATTTCCACCTCGGTAACAGTGATTTAAGGAGAACACTATGCTCTTTTCTTGCTGCCTGCAGTCTACACAGTGTGGGTGAAACCTTATCGCTTAGAAGCATCAACAGCAGCTGTGCACAAATGACATGATGGTTTCCAAATTCTCCATCATCCTTCAGATTTAGACTAGTCAGCTGCTGTCCTGTAACATTGGAAAACTGCTTTGAGGTTGGCAAGAAACAAATGAAAAGGTCTTTTTTGTTCTGCACTGACAGGCTGTGAAATAAAGAGAAGTTCAAATTTCCACCTCCAGTCTCCTGCTGCATCTCCTACAGTAAGAGCATAGCCCCAGTGCTCCTCAGGATGTCAGGAAAGAGATTGTAGATCAGTTAAGGCATGACAGGACCTGGCCTCAGTGTTGACTACACCTGGACAGACAATGGAAAACTGCTGGACGTAAGAGAAGGTGCTGCACGTGGGAAACAGCCAGAGTGAGAAGCTGATGAAAGTTACAGATAACTCCATGAGAAACGATCAGGTTTCACTGGTGGGGAGGAGAGTAAGATGATGTATGTCTAGTACTTCTGGCAGTTTGGGATGCCACAGAAGCTTAAGAACAGCCATCTGGGGTCAGACTAAAGGCCTGTCTCCCAATGTGGCCAAAAGCACGTGCCAAGAACATGGCAAACATGGTGACACTTCTCTTAAACTCTATACTAGGTCCCAGCACTTTGCAGCTCCAGGTTTTTCAAACCAGACAAAATCTTTATCCATTCAGTATCCTTCACTGAACCTCTTCCATAAATCTATCCCATCTCCTCTGGCATTCATATAAGCTGTCTCACCTGCACATCTTTCAGCAAGATGCTTCACAGATTTGCAACCTGTTGTACAGAGAACCCCTTCCCTCTGTTTGCAAACTGGTCACTTATTTTCTTCATTTGATGTCAGCTATGGTAGTTAATAGTCTGACTAACTGTATGCCAAAACTCACCTTTTTCTGTTCCCTTCTTCCTTGGGGGACTTAATCACATACCTCCCATTTTCTTCCATGTCCTCACATAAAGGCATATTTTATTCCCTTCATATAAAAAAGGGTGGGTACAGTCTACATACAAGAAATATGGTCCTTTCCCCAGTAAACTACTTCTTTTAGCTTCAGCAAGTTTTCCAAACAGGCCTTAGGTAGCCTGAGTGACATTCTGGCTTTGTCCAAATCTTTTGTGCCACCTACTGAAGAATAATGTGTCCAGCATCAGGACACCCACAGTTTAAAAGGGCCATGGTGTCACTGCAGTCATCCACATGACAGCTGCCCCTGTCCATGGGCCAGACCTGCCATTTGAGGTCACGATGTGAAAGGTGCTGTGGATTCAGGTGGAGTCGTCCTGCTCTTGCAGAGGTACAAGCATGTTGGGAGCATGACTGGAAGGCAGGCAAAAGGCTACAGGGCTTGAAAGGAGAGGACAGGGTGACGAACTCTACATCAGTTCTTTTTCTGCACGCATAACACAGTATTTCTGTCAAAACAGATCTGTGAGTATTTCTGATGAATTTGGTTATAAAAGGAATAGGATATAGCAACGATAATGTGTGCCCATTTGAAAGAAATCACTAGTATGTTATTAAATATTTAACCTTCCCAATTTAATTTGTTAAATCTGCTGGGAGCAGTTTCCAGATTGCTTGCAGCGTGCTTTGGGAGCAGTTCCAGGTCAGCAGGGACTTTAGCCCTTACTCTGGAGCAGAAGGAACAACATAGAGTAATGAAGGATTTGACTTTTTTTCAGCTCTTCCTTTTTAGAATAAATGGCTCAGCTCCCCAACTGGTTGTAAAACCAAGTCACTGCAGTGCAGCTGTTCTGATTTACACTAGCTGAAGGCCTGGCCTCCAGTATAGAAGAAATGGGCTGCCAGGTTAATTATTTCATCCCTGGTATGGCATTAATAATATGGGAATAAATTTAATGCTGCTAAGTAACAGCAATACAGAAGATGCATGACAATTAATGTGTGGTGCATGGTATTTCTGCTTCTCCTGAGTTCCCTTCTAAATGGTGCTCCTTGTGATTTGAATTTCAAAGAGTACTTCTCCTACTATTTCTCATTATTGATGGTGACTGTTCGCAGGAGCAGCTCAGTGCTGCATTGTTGGCTCATCAGTTTTGATTCCATACCCAGATGCTAAGGACAGAAGCATGCAATTAATTTGGAAGCACAACCCTTCATTGATTTCAGTTGGGAGATTTTTCTTGAACACCACAGGCCTGATATGTCCCTGTCTACCTTTAATATTGTCTTTCCATGGAAATTGTCTTCTTTTCGACTATAAATTACCTTGTGAGAAAGAGTCTAAAAATTCTGCTTCCCTACAGGAATATACAAGGAGACCAGCGATGCCCTCGCTGTAGTGAGGAAACAGAGATCTGATTTTTGGGATACTGACGAGCAAGGTGAAAAGGAAACGAAGTTTGGGATCCAGACCTCTTCCCTCGGACAGGAAGGACAAGAGTCAAAAAACTGTCTTTTTTTTTTTTCAAGATCATGCCTGGCTTTTTTTCCCCCTGAAATTGAAAGGGGCCTTTGAGAACCCAGCCTTCCTGAGAAGGTTGCCTCTATGTATTTGTTTTTGTTCCCACTCTCTGGTGCTCTGAGCCTCGAAGCATCCGCACTGCCAGAGCAGGGTGCCATGCAGGGAGCTCTAAGGCACTATGAACACAGCATGCAGATGAGTCGCTCCTGGGCTTTCTGCATCACACAGGGCATGCAGGGAACCTCCAGGGTACCTCTCGGGTGTTTGGTAGGACATTTGCTTGGGAAAAACTTGGCCTCTCTCTATTACAGCCACTCCATGGGAGAAAAACCCCTCATCATGTAGAAAAGAGGTAAGCACCAGGAAATTAATAAGAAAAATAAATTTATGTTTCCTTCTGCAATTCAAGGTGGCATTCCTGGCAGCCGGGTATTTTTCAGGCAGATGGAATAATTCCTTCCATTTTATTCAGAAGAAATGTTTGTGGGACCACTAAAGAGTATTCAAGCCATTTCTCCTCAGCTACACTACTTACTAACCATTATGTCCTGTCATTTCGGTCTGTCTCCTCACATTTGCCCTTCCACAAGTTTTCCTATCAACATCATTGTATGGTGGCAAAAAAATGCATGTGTATATTCAGCAGCAACCTCTTCCAGCTTAATTTTTGGAGGGGTTTTTTGGAGTTTTTTTTGCATTTCTAAAGTAGAATTTTCTGAGAGTTATATACCTGTCTTTAGTTAATATTGAGTTTTACAACCTCCGTCTAGCTCTTGGTGAAAAATGGTAAAATTTTCCATTAAAATTGCTTTTTAGGAGAAATTCTTTGAAATTTGGGCATTTTGTGTTTTTTTTTTCTTTTTTCTATTCAGCATATATTTGTTCTAATAGAGACCTTCTGCTTTCAAAAGGAAAATTGAACCTTTCTCCACAATATTTAAGTGTTCCAACTTTTCACATTTTCATTAATGGAAAACTGCAATGTTTCAGACTTTGGGGCGTATTTTTGGAAGACATGTCACAGCTTCTGGTTAAGAACCCTTCCAGATTTCACAGCTCTTCCCCCATTCATGGGGCTATCCAATTAAAGATACTTTGGATGAATAACCCAGTACTTTTGAACTCCAAATGTCTGACTTTTTGGTGCTAGATCACTGCCAATATTTTTCTTCTTTCTTCTTCTAGTGACAAAACACCACCATATTATACCAGTCTATGGATGTCTTGTTTTTCTTTGCTTGATTAGTACAGATTCTCTCTTACAAAATAACTTGTCTTCATTAAATGCATCTTGCCTGTAAGCAGTTAGTCTGCCAGCTTTATCCACCTCTTGTGATCTACCTGTTCTATAAATTACTGGAATAACTGGGTCAGTAACTCTCTTCTTTCTTGCATTTCTGTGTAACACAAGAAAGGAGGCAGAGAGAATCTAAGCTTTGGGATTTATAGCAGTCATTGCTTCATAAATAATGAATGATACTAATATTGAAAAAGTGACTTTTTCCTCTTTTTTTTTTTTTTTTTAGTCCAAAAATCTCATTTAATCCAGGGAAATGCAGAGTAGAGTCCCAAAGGGAAAGTTTCCCCTGATGACCAAGAGGAAAACTTACAGCAAACTGTGCTGAGCAAACAAAATGCAGAAATCAGCCCAGTCTGCTCAACACAGTTGACAGAACAGAATTACTGAATTCAAGTTGGTATGTACAGCCACAGCTCTAACCTCAGCGCTGGTCAGACGAAGCTTGCTGTGGTGTGCCAGTGCTGTCACCTCAGGCTGCTGTAATTTCCAACTACAACACACCTACAGGAAAGGCAAGGAAGGATACATTTGCACTTCATGTAAAACAGCTTCAGCTGGGATGAATTGGCATGGCTGTGAGATTAGACTGATTTTCATCAGGCAAACCCCTAAGGATCCTATGGCCCATGACCCTATCCTAGCTCTACCTTTTGGAAAGTATGAAACACCTGAGCTGTTGGCTCTAATTTAAGCAGAAAACAGAAATAGGACTATGTTCTCATTTTTTCATATGCCAAAAGACTTGGATGCAGACTGCAGAGACTCTGAGTTCAGGTGGTTTAATAAGGGTTTATGTTTTGTCCATCTTTCTTTTCCGTATGCACACATCTTCTCCTGATTATTGTTACTTTTTATTTTTCTGGAGGAAGCTGAGGAATTTCAGTGGAATTATTCTCTGGGATGCACTGAAACCCAAAATTACTCATTTTTTAGGGATAGTTAAACAGGTGGGATGAGCAACTACTCAAACATCTTGCAAAATATCCTGAGGAAATCCTTATCTTTCATCCCTACGAACATCTGAAGCTTCAAGGAAAATGTTCACTGAAAAGACAAATTTAAAGAACTCTGAGACATTCACACTTCGATGGATTGTATGCCTTTGGTGTGTGCAATAAGGCCTCTCTCCTCCCACCACTGCTTTGCTGCTACAGAATGTCACACCTTGGCTTCTTCAAACACGGATTTTCCAAGTGTCTCGAGCACCAGCTGCAGTATTCTCCAAAAATGACTTGCTAACACAATACTTCTCCCATTGAAGGCAGTGGTAGAGAAGGATCATGAGTTTCTTTAATTCCCTTGGATCCAGAGTTCTGTAGTTTGCTCCACAATGACCCTTGAGTATAATTTTGCTCCAAAAGTAATCATTCTGGAAGACTATTACATTTGTCTCCAGCCTAATCCAATTGCTCCTCTGGCATTCCAGTGTCTTGGATCTACATGATCACATTGGGAGGATAACATCTGATAAATCTCCATTTGTGATGCACATGTACAGCTGCAATGTATGTTCTATATACATTTCACCGGGATTCTGGCCACAGCAATTATCCAGAGTCTGTCTGGCAACTTTTTTCCTGGAAAGATGGCTTAAGGTTCATTTTCCCAAATGAAGCCTCAACAAGTTCTGCATGAATTTTTTTGGGACACCAACTTTTGAACCTTGGTCTGAATCCAAGAGAGACAAAGTGAGAAACATACACAGTCACATGTGGATTTCAAATGCTGTGACAACTTTCCAGAGAAGTCTACATAATTTTTATCCTTTAAGAGATCATACTGATACTGAAAATCCTTCAACTACTTGATATGTGTTCTAAAACCTAGACCATGGTCGAAGGAGTACCCCCAATTAAAAGATGCGCCTTGCCTCTTTTCTCGTTGTGATGATGAACCCAGAGGGAATTAATCTCACAGCATCCCCCTTCCATTCTTCTGAGGTCTTGCCATATCTCTTGCCTCTCCAGAGCAGCTCACAAAGTGTGACTGTGGCTGATTCAACAGCATAGGCTGTTCAGCTTTGCTGAAACAGAGTCATACTCTGTTGTTAAACAAAAACCTTTCCCAGCAGTGGCTGCATCTTTGTCACTTCTGCAGTGAAGACCTGTTACGTGCCAGATGTCCTAAGTCCATCTTCAGGTGCCACTACAACAGAGAGCTGAAGAGAGTGGAGATAACCCTCTGGTCTGTGGACTGATATGGAGCCACTGTGAACTGATGACAACAGTCACTATTGTCTACAAGTCAGCTGAAACACATGATGAACGCGAATGTTATCAGTCAGTCTTCTGTAGAAAACTTCCATACTTCACTTAGTTTTTGCTTTATAGTCTGTGAGAGCTTGATTCAGCCCCATCGTTCACATTATGGGTATTTGTACTAATGCACTGGCCAGCCATAGCTATTTCATGGGCTTTGGGAGTCTTTGGAATTCATCTGCAGAACTTCACACTAGGACAGAGCACTGTGTTCTTGAACATCATAGCATGAACTACAAGGGCCAGAACACACTCCCTGAAGGGGTTAGATCTTTTGTCTTTTGAGCCCCCCAGGTGAGCAGGAATTTATATCAATTCTTACTTCAAGAAAATCTACTTAAATTGCCAGGGCAATGATCTCACACTGGTGATTACTGTTCCACATCATCCTTCTCCACTGAGCTATAATTCAGCACCTATCTCCACCATAGCAAGTCTACCTTTCTGAGCCAGGAGCATTTAGTAAGTAATCTGTGCAGGAAATACAGAAGAAGAGCAGATGCTTTTTACTGTTGACACTCTTCTTTAAGCTGTTGCCAAATGCTTTTACAGTACTGCAAATATAGACCAGAAATTCCACCTCGGGGGTAGCAAATCAGGGCAGGGATGTCCAGGATGAGCCATGGCCTCAGTTAGGTTATATAAGCTGTACTTGCTTCCCCCAGTTCTGTGAGGAAAAGAGTCACTGGGTGTAACAGTGAATAAGTGTATGAGGCAATATCAAATCCCACTGACCCTGCCTGTTGGCCACATGCTTTGCCTTTTCCGTGACCCAGAATTCCCCCCCAGACCTCAGTCATGAAACTGAAAGGAAATAACAGCAAACCTGAGCTGCTCTAACACCCCAGGCTCTTATCACAAGCTCATCAATGGGGTTTTGCATTAAAAATACACAAGGCTCCAAAACCTGCCCAACAGATTTGTTGATAGGGCCTTCTGTTCTTTCATACCTTCAGGCCACACACGGGAAAAATGCTACAACGCTTTTCAAGGGGTCAAAATAACACACTTTTACTGGCAAGCTGTGAAAAATAAGGGAACTTGGCAAAAGTTTAAAACAAGCATTCACTCAATGTAAAGCATTTCACAAAGCATTGACTTAGCAAATCATAACCCATCCAAGTTTGAGTTATTCACATATCAAAAAAAGGAAACAGGGAGAAGAGGAAGAAGTAAAGAAAGAGAGAGAGAGAGAATTATAGCTACTGCCTTAAATCCAGTATATATCCAGCTGTTAGAGATCCAAGAAAGGGTAGGGCTGGAACCATGTGATAGCTGCATGGTGCTGATTTTATTGCTCTGGACTCCTGTGGCCACTGTCCCCATGTAGGGCTTCCAGTTTGCCAGCTGTACAAGTTGGGTTAGAGATCAGAGAGTGTGGTGTGGGGTTTCATGTGTGCCAACGGTAAATAGCCATTCTTGGCTGAACTAAAGGCTTCAGGGATGGGGAGAGGGTATGGGCCAGAGCACAATCCAGCCTTGGCTCCACCTCCAATTGTTGTTTCAAGCCATTTATAATTTTAATAACCTTTTTCAGTCCCTCACAGCTGCCTCCTCATCCTTTGTCTTGGTTTGATGACAATGCATTGTATTGAGGAGGTGGGACCTCTAATGAAATTATCCCTCCTCCCCTTATTCTTTCCCTTCCCCCAATATATATAGAGAAAAACTTGTGAGGAGTCTGAATGGAGAGAAAAATAGCAATTTTACTAAAAAGAGAAAAATCTCAAGACCAACAGTAGCAGAATAATACCTAGTCCCCGCTTGTCCAGGCTAAAACAAAACCTGAAAGGCTATTTCATCCAATATGAGCACGCTGTGTTATCAAGGCAATCCACTTACTCCATGTAGTATCAGTGGCATGATGCGTGGAGGGGACCTTTTCTTTGAACACCCAACCCACCACTGGTAGCTGGGGTGTTAGGAGAAGCTGTGCTTCCATGCTGATCACTTCTGAAGCAGCTTCAACTCCTTCACAGGCTGCTAGAATCTCCTCTGTTGGAGTGTAGTTGGCCTCAGACCTTCTGTAGCCTCACTCCAGGATCCAAGTGGTTGTCCGCAAGTCTCCCCAGGCATTTTTTGCCAGATGCTCCTGGAAGGACCATGGGTTTTCCAACCCATCTTATCATGTCTTCCCAGTGTTCATGTAAAAAGAATTACAGGTTGACTGTATGGTGTACCCCTTCTCCTTAGATAGGGGTGCCTGTTCCTAACAGCAGGGACTCTGGTTTATACCAGGAAGACATGGATGATGCTCGCTCTAAGCTCGTCACTGAGTTTTTGGTGACCATTTCTAACTTCTTCCATCAAAATCTGGAGGTTCTCAGCCAATTTCACTATGGACATAATGTGGGCTCATAATAGGATGTGGACAATCTCATCATAGGACTGGAGTTTATTCATCACAGAGCCCACTGTCTCTTGGTTCTCCTTCTAGTGCACTGTCACGAAGACATGAGAGTATGCTGATGGCCCATGGCGTG
The DNA here is from genome assembly GCA_013396735.1 of Grallaria varia. Classification (NCBI taxonomy): domain Eukaryota; kingdom Metazoa; phylum Chordata; class Aves; order Passeriformes; family Formicariidae; genus Grallaria; species Grallaria varia. The sequence continues at coordinate 24,850 of VWZG01010097.1, read as the reverse complement.
CTAATGTTAGCCATGTTTGTGAGGTGCATTTGACCTGATCTGGGTCACTATTGAATTGCTTGTCCCTTGAAAAAAGTACCTCTAGCAATACCGTTATTCTCAGGTTTAAGACTCCTTGCTTCATGGTCTCCCAGGAGCAATGATGCACCTGGAGGACCTCCCTACATGCAAACCTCTCTCTCACACTTGTTAGAAGATGCATCCAGAGGTGAAGGGGTTCTGATTTCCTCATGAACCCCTGATCAATACCCGCATCCTGGGACAGAGATCCTAAAAACCTCACTGTGGTACCATCAAGTTGTGTACCTTCACCCATATGGGTACCTTCCTGAGAGATCTTGGTCCTAGCTTTACACATGAGATGGACCGTAATGATGCACACTTGCAGACACAGCAACAACATTAGGCTATCCCTAACATCCAGAGAGAATTCAAACTTTTCAAAAGCTGTTGTAGTGGACTTGAAGGAATAAAAGGTGAAAAGCTGGGAGATATCATCCCCCTTCCATTTCTTCCCTGGGCTGAGTGCCATTATCAATAAACCTTCAGAGGTAACAGCTTAGGCTAGGGCAGGAAGACAACCCCAAATACACATTCCACATGAAACTTATGGGCACTGAGTGTATTTTTGGGGGGGTGGGGACCTTTAATGAGATGGCTCCTCCCCCCCTTATTATTTCCCTCCCCACAGTATAGAGAGAAATAAAACATTACAAGGAGTCTAAATGAAAAAATAATAATTCATGGGCTCCAGGTTTGGTGGCTGAGGCAGCTCATGGCTGTGAAGTGACTCTGAGGCTTGCTGTTACAAGTGGCAGGGGTATTGCAAAGCAGCTCTGAAAGCAGCAGCGACATCACAGGGTATTGCAAAACAGCTCTGAAAGTGGCGGCAGTGCAAGGTATTGCGAAACAGCTCTGAAAGTGGTGTCAGCTCCGGGGCTGGGGTGACCTCCAAAGTGCTCTGAGCCTGGTGTTGCGATGGTTCCCATGACTTTGGTATGGAATAAACCACAAACTAATTGTCCAATAGTGAATGTGGGCTTGGTCAGACAGTGAAGGACAACTGGGGGCCATGGCAAAGACTTGAGAGTCCATGGTGCTCCAGCAACCAAAGCCAAGTAAAGAGGGCTTTTGGCCCTCTTTATCTTCTGTCCCCCAAGCTCCTGGGATGCTCCACTCCAGAGACCCACCTTTCTGGCAGGTCCTGAAATCCCTGGAAACATTTTCCCTGGCTTGGCTCAAGCAGGGGAGTGGTGCCTCACACCCCCACGCTTTTGGATGATGTGATGAATTTTCATTACTGAAATTAACTAACCTATAACAATCTTCCACTAGACTGGGTTGCTCAGAGCCGTGTCCAACCTGACCTTGAATGTTTTAAGGGATGGGGCATCTACCACCTCTCTGAGCAACCTGCTCCAGTCGTTCAGCGCCCTTATCATAAAAAAATTTCTGTATTGTATCTAATCTGAGTCTCCCTTCTTTTAGGGTGGATTTCTTCAGAGCTTTATATTTCCTCAGGAAGCAAGTGTAAATATCACCTCAGTGCTAGCACAGACTTGATGTGTGCAGGTGGGCTTCGCAGGAGCCTCAGGTCCAGCTGAGATATTGCTGCATCCTGCTGGTGCACATCAGGAGTGAAGGTATTACTCCAGAAATTAATGTGATCCCTGAGCAGACTGTAGGATGCTGGCACCAATCCATTCCAGGCTAGGAGATGGTTTCAACTGAGACGCAGAGAGCTGTCGCTCCCAGGTGACTCTATATTTGGGCAAGTTTACAGGGACACAGAGCAGCAGTGGTTACAGCATTGTAACCACAGCCACAGCGGTTTGGCATGGGTATGGACCTGTCCTCAGATGAAGTGCTGAGGGTCTGCTTATTCTCTGGAGTCAGTATGGCCCTGTCTGAGAATGGGAGGCTGTGTCAAAGCAGTTGCTTTCTCCTCCTCACCCTTCTCACAAGTCCTGTGTCTGTCCCAGGATGGATGCTGAGCAAGGGCAAGTGGAAACACTCAGCCAAGTGCTAAATGCTTTATGCTATACCTGATTGATTTTAAACTGTGCTTACTTGGCAACACATCTCTCAGGACTGGTTATGTAAGATTGGAGATGGTTTTTTCCTAATGCGGCAGAGTGACTTGTAAACCTGTTGTGCACTGATAACAGCTGAAGAGCCTGTATTTAAAACTGGAGCTGCAGCAGTGTTTGCTGCATCCTTGTCAGACTGCACAACTGTTTGGGGTTTTTTTCAGTTTTGCTTAATTATCTACAATAGCAGGGAAGGAGAGAGAGGTAAAACTACGTAACTCTGGTGAGAAGGGTTGTCTTGCCAGGTTTTCAGAAGTAGCCTCTAAGGAGTCTCAGAAAGGAGAAAGGATGGCATAGCAAACATGGATGAGTTGCAAACAGAAGCTTTGATGTGTTAGATGGGAAGAGCTCATTTTTTCCAGAAAATAACACACTTATTGCACTTTTTCATAGTCCATTCAAAATGGGAAGGACCAACCATTACACCCAACAGCATGTGCCAGCATCTCAGTTGTGATGGATGAGAAAGTCTGGCCAGGGCATTTCTTCTGTCAGGATGCTGGGAAAAACAAGCATCTGTACTGCAAGGGCTGATTGGCAGATAGAGGTGCTGGCACCCCTTAACCCTTTGCACACCTGCAGGAAGGAAACAACACCAGCTTTCCCGACCTCTGCTGCCTATAGCACTCTCTGTGCAATTCTTTCAGGACTGTAACTGTGGAAAGTCACATCAATGCAAGGTAGAAACCTGGAGCTACTGAGAGCAGAGGAAATTTTGATGTTGACCTGCCCATCTGCCTTTTGCAGTTACTAGTCTGCCTTTACACTGAGGGTCACTTCAAAGAACAGCTGTTTCCTGCTGGTGAGGTGAGATTCCTTTAGTTTGTGCCATGCTGGAGTTTGAAGCTCCCTGGCACACTGGCTGTTAGCTCTAAGGGGAACCTGACTGGGAAGTTGCAATCCGATGACACTGTCTACAGGGAGACAAGGAAGGGCCAACTCTTTTGCTTGGTGAGAGAGCTTTGACTGTTTGGGACATGCTGTGTAACGTAGGGAGGCTTCCTAAACTTTTCTCATTAGTTCATTTCGGTAATTGAGACTGGTGCTAGCTGCATGTTTAAGTAGACATCAATCTCAGCTCTGCACACCACCAGATCTCTGACAAAAGGGAAAATGGGCTAGGCTGGAATAATAAATCTGCCTAGAAACAAGAACAGCAGCTTCTGCTTCTTGCGTATATTGAACCATGGCTTGTGAGCGCAATGGGAGGACTGAATGTGATCTAGATATGTTCATGTGAACTCCTCAGCCCTCTCTGGTGTATGGCACAGCTGGCCAAAGAGTGCTTCTGGGAGGCTCTTCAGGATTTGAGGGAGATAATGAGTCTCTTCTGCCTTACTATCTCTAGGAGAGCAAGATAATCTTCTTCCTGCACAATCTCATTATGACTTCGTTTGTTATCAGGAAGCAGAAAAGACAGTTGTGTAAAAATCACACCTTAACCACATGGGTCTCTTCAGTGTCTGAAAAAGAGCAACATCAATATTGGAACTGTTATTTCTTGTTTCTTCCATTTCCACTCAGTTTTCTTTAAGCATCATCAGAATAAAGGTTAGGTTTATGGGTCTGCTGTTGTAAATCCGGTTATAAAGAAGCAACTCTCTAAATAGGGAGCATTTTGGGGGGAGTCTTATCCATGTCAGGTAGTATTTTCTGAGTTCTCTCAGTATGGGAAGAAGGGCTGGGCTAAACATAATCTGTTGAAACATTTTAGTAGGTAGAAAAGTCATTTTTGACAAGATGAAGATTACCTTTCTCCCCCTACATTTGTGTTTTTTCTTTTTTCATCATATCCTGTATTTGTCAATAAATATTTTCAGTGAATTCACCTCCAAATCAGTTTCTTCTAACATTTGCGCTTTGAGGGGCTCATTCTTTCAGGGGTCTTGGTCCACAGTTTGTGACTTAGGGTCAAGGGACAGTAGAGTCTTCAGCACTTCTTTGGGATTAACCCCATGGAAAAAAGTGTTTCTTAGAAGCAACATGCACGTCAGCATAAAAAAATATTAATGTTTAAAATGTCCAGGTTGTACTGACTGGATGATCTGACGGTGCTTTCTGCTCCCCAGGCATCGTGTTAGAGATCTGGCCAAGCTATGTCCATCTCTCTGTAGCAGTTCACTGGACAGAAACCAAGATGTGCCTTTGGGCCCTACAGGCATGGGGACAGCTACCGCTTTGCAGCCAAAAACCTGCTGTGAATTCCAGGCACCAAGACTGGTTTGGCTTAAGTCCCTCAGCACCAGCCTAGGAAGGTTCTTCCAGCTATGCTCCAACTCCGGACGCTCTCAACTTCTGCAGAGCTTGGATGAGGAAGGACAGAAAACTATTAGCTTACATATATTAGCTGTGCCCTGCACATTCAAGTGGTTTTTTTTAGACAGATGCTGTTGGTTACTTAAATATTAAGGATTTTGAAAAGCTCTTCACACAAAAGAAATCATCATCAAAGAAGGGCTTTTGCGTGCTCTCCGCTAAGACAGCAGTTTGTACCTAGCTGCAGGACCTAACTGGCATTGCCTCCAGCAGCATCCACTCCAGCTAGATACCAGGAGCAAGAGCTACTTGACTGGCAGGAGTGACCAGAAGACCTGTGATTGCTGGTGCTGGCATGTGCTGGCATGGCTGGCAGGTGAAGTACAGAGGTGGTGGGTGAGGTTGTTGTGAGTGACCTCATATAGATGTCAAATGGAAAAATATTCAAATTTGATTAATAATCAAATAGATTTACTGTTTGCATTGAGTATGAAGAGGTATTTACTTATTTTACTTTAGACAATAGATCTGCAAAGAAAGTAGCCTGTGTTGCAGCACTTGTGGTACGCGCCTGGTCCATCCTGTGCATCAGCAGGCCACCAGCATACATGGGTGGGGTGAGTGCTCAGTGGAAGGAGAAATGTGTCCAGCTGGAATGAAAACCTGAGGTACGTGATGGAGGCAACTCACACAACAACTGTGGCATTTGATTGATTTCCATGGCTGACCTGAGTCATGGGGAAACAACCAAAGAGTTATCTCAGCTGACTGATGTGACCCACTTTGGAGGGACATGGCTAGAATGTCCTTGCTGATTGTATTGAAAAAATAATTTTATTACTCTATTTTTATTATTTATTTATGATATCACCTGAACCACCTGGAATCCACACAACAATTTTACAAGTACAGACAGTGCTGAACTATTCACTCTATACTCTGCGTGAACCAGACTTGTCCCACAGGAATGGAAGGGCAAAATAAGCTCGGTATATTGCAGAGTGGAAGTAGTAAACACAAGAACGAGTGGGGTATGTCAGAGAAAAATCAACAAAGCATCATATTATCAGATCAATTAATGTTCTTGGAAGGACTCCGGGCAACAGAAAGTCTTACCTGGTCTATGTTTCTTTAAAAATTGAGTAAGCCAGGTCCCTCTACAAATACACCTCTTAAAATCCATCAAAGAAAAACTGGGTCAAGCACGTTATAGATTCAGTCAGCCCAAGGTAGAGAGTAAGGGTTTGTTTTCAAAGTGCAAGGTGATCATCGAAGATGTCTTCCCTTCTCATTGAACTGTGCTACCCATCGTATTTATATGGGACATGAGGAAGAATTTGAGTAGGGCAATTTCCAAGAATGCAGATAACACAGAATTACCAAGGAGGAGGAGGAGGATGAAGTGGAGAATGGAAAACAGGTCACTTGACTAAGTGGTCTGCAAAATGGCGAAGGAAATTCAGTGTCAACTGGAAAGAAATTATAATATGGAAAAGTAATCCTTACAATACAGTAATTGTGCACTGGCTATTGAGAATAACAATGCAGAGCTAAAGTGACTCTGTGTAGTGTGGTTTTCTGAAAATATGGAAGAGGTACATTGTTACAGTTTCAAAATGTTTCATGGAATTTTTTTCTCCCTTATCAACATAGAAGTTTGGGAGTTAACACCCTACCCTGCACTACCAGCTAACAAAAGGGTGGCAAACTGCATTGCATTCCAACTTAATGACTGGAGGAGGTGGAGTGGGTGAGGGAGGGAGTTTTTTTCCTGGTGCTGGACACACTTCCCTTGTGACTGCCATTTTCCCACGGGAGTTTTTGGAACTGGTCTTGCTGGACCTCGGGTGTGACTTTTGTAGCTACGGCCTCTCGAGGTATGGCATTGTCCTCTGCTGTCCATAAACAGAACTGCCTCAAAGGGTCAGAGAGAGAGGACTTAATTTGTTTGAAGGTTTTGGTTATGGTGTTGCTGTTCGTTCTGTTCTGGTTTTGTTTATATATATATATTTGTAGTTAAGAACTGTTATCCTTCTCTATACTATTTCTGATTAAAGTTTCTTAATTTCAAAGGTTGTGGTGGTATTTGGGAAGAGGCCCCCTCTCCTAGTCCAGATACACATCNGGGAGTTTTTTTCCTGGTGCTGGACACACTTCCCTTGTGACTGCCATTTTCCCACGGGAGTTTTCGGAACTGGTCTTGCTGGACCTCGGGTGTGACTTTTGTAGCTATGGCCTCTCGAGGTATGGCATTGTCCTCTGCTGTCCATAAACAGAACTGCCTCAAAGGGTCAGAGAGAGAGGACTTAATTTGTTTGAAGGTTTTGGTTATGGTGTTGCTGTTCGTTCTGTTCTGGTTTTGTTTATATATATATATTTGTAGTTAAGAACTGTTATCCTTCTCTATACTATTTCTGATTAAAGTTTCTTAATTTCAAAGGTTGTGGTGGTATTTGGGAAGAGGCCCCCTCTCCTAGTCCAGATACACATCTTCGTTTTCTTTTAAACTGAGACATACATGAATATATCTGCTTTCTCCATGACCTGGATTAATGTATAGTCTGCTTCAGCCCCAAGTGTAGGTGGTGAGCTCTGTGCCAGGGTGTGGAGTGACCTCAAATTTGCACATTCTGCTCTAGCTGGGTAAAAAGGTCTACAACTTATTGCTCAGATGTTTGGCTTATTTATCAGTTGTCCTGCTCCTGTGCTATTCCCACTACAACCTTCTTCTACACCACTCTGTGGATGATATAGGCTGTGTCATCCTTCCCATGCTGAGGCTTGACCTCTTCAGCCTGAGCTGTCACCCCCTGTGGTTTACCTTCTGCAAGTTCTTGACTTGACCTTTGGTATATTATGTAGGAAGAAGCCTTCAAAAAGAGGGAGACACCCAGAATGAGAAACATGTTTCATCTGTAACCCTGCACGCCAAATGACATTTGATTTGAAGAAGCTGAGCCCAGAAGAGATAAAGTTTGAGCATTAGAAAAAAGGACCAAAAAATAAGGATTTGCTTTGCTTCCTTCTTCTTCTTCAATGTCTTCTGCTGACTTCTAACTCTTTTCTTTTCAGCATACAGAGCCTCAGAGGAAACACCATAGTGAAGATGCAACACTTACATCAAGACAACAGTGGCCTGAAAGTGCTGCCACCTCCCTCAACATCAGACATCCTCCCTGTACGTGTCTCGTATTTTGAAACACCTGCAATTTTACAATAAAGCCAAATTCCGATTCACACATTTTGACTCCCCAGCACAAAATCCCAGAACGCTGTCCTCTTCCCTTTATGAGCATCTTTGCACCTTCTAAAATTGTTCAGATTTGCCCATTTTTTCTTACAATTCTGTGTGGCACATGGAACAGGTTCTTCAAAAGGCAAAGAAAAGACATGGGGTAGGCAGCATCCTGCCTTTTATCAGAACCTTTCTTTTATATGGTCTAGTACATACCTCATGAACAGTGTGAAATGAAGCATTCCATCTTACAGTTTGGCTTTAATTTTCACTTCATTTACTTGCGATCCTACAGCTTCTCTTTTATTTCCAGTCCTTATTTCTTGAAGAGCATCCCAAATACATTAGTTTTATCAATATGGCCTACTCACATATCTCTCCCAAATATATCAGTTTTATCAATATGGCCTACTCACATATCTCACACTCTGCTGATCATCTTTGTCCTAAAGAATCTCACGTTCACACCCTGTTTCTTGTGGTACTAATAAAAAAACCCTCAATCCTTTCTTTGAGAATTTATTCTTGTTTTCCACCTTCTTCTTAAGAATTAAAGAAAAAAAGAAAGGAAAAAAATGCAAATTCTCCTTATGATATTCTCCTTTTTCAACAGTTCATCATTGTGTACCTCATTTGTTTCCTTTCTAATGTATCCCTCCAGCAGGATTATGCTTCTTCACTCAAGTTTTGGCCTGTCACTTCTCCACTGTTTATACAGTTATCATTAAATGTTCCTGCCACGTCTTAACATTGTTGTTATTTTCTCTTCATCTTTCCCAGCAGTGTATAACCTGCTCTTCCCTCAGTGCATGGGCATTAACATACACAGCACGGCTGTTGCTGTTGCTCTACTTATTACCACTGTAATGGCTGAGACAAGAACAGAGAAGCAGCTTTAGGCATTGCACAAAAACAAACAATCCCCAACCTCCCCCAAAAAAAAAAAAAAAAAAAACAAACCAAAAACCAAAAAAACCAAACCAAACAAAAAAACCCCACACACAGACATAAAAAAAAAAAAACATACAAAATACAAAAACCACAAAAAAACCCCAAAAGCTCCTCTAGTCCTGTTCAAAATAATTCTGAAATCATTCCTGCAAGTATCCTACTCTTCCTTTAAAATATTCATTTTTACCCATTAGAAAGCTACTACTATATACAATGTGTTCAGCCCTCCATTTTTTTGACAGTCTACTATTTTACATTAGTTCTCCCTCACCACCTCCCTTTCCAGCTAGTTTTAGTAATGACATTGGAGCTACAGCAGGTGATCTCCACAAGGCTTCACTTGCCACTGTGCTTTGATCCATGGAATCCAGCCGTGTATTAAGTGCTGCAATAACTACAGGTTCCAAGGTTTTTGAGAACCCTAGACTTGGTTCCATAGTTTTACAGTCGTCTGTCCCCCTTGTCCACCTCCCTTGGCAAAAAAGCCCAGCTGGATTGCTCTATCTTGTCAACATTTTGGTCCTGAGATCATTTCGTCACATTGGAAATACGTTTATTATTCCCAGGCAGCCACCACTGCCCGGTGCTGTTCTGTAAATCAGCAGATTGAACTCGGGCACTTGTTTTGCTCGACCCACTCTCTGCAGGGCTTTTATTTCCAGAGTACAGTTTGCCTTTGCCACTCTTCTTCATCGATCAAAGGCAGTGGCTGAAACGTAGAAACAGCTTGTAAACAATCATCCTGTGCTCATTAATAATGATTGATTGCATTGTTTTCCTTCTCCTTAGTTCATTTGGGAGGTTGTCTGTTTTGAGCCATTTTATAGAAGTGTAGATTGGCCACTGTGGCATAGAGAAACAAGATTTCAAGTCTTGGCAATGTAACGTTGGGCTGGCACCCAGGACAGGTGGGAAAGCAACATCAACAGACCTACAATAAAACATGAAATAGGATGGAGCATAGCAGGGGAGTTGGAACTACATGATCTTTAAGGTCCCTCCCAACCCAGACTGTCATGATCCAATGATTTCCATGCTGGAGGGTTAGTAGGTAGCTCCCTGGCTCTCAGAGATGCATTCACCAGACCAGGATCTTCTGATTCTTCTGACAGCAGAAATTTGGTACCTCCATATCTCTCCACATCCTGGCTTCATCCTCCTTCTGCAACACATCACACACCTACAGAGCAGACCAAGGAAGTCTTTAAGAGCAGGAGGAGAAAAATCACTCAGCTACAGACAGCTTGGATGGAAGATAGACATCGTCCCATCCTAACAGGAGGGCTGGAGAGCTGTATGGACAGCGCACAATGCATGCTTGTGAGACTGGTGAGTTTACATTGGATATTAGGAAAAAAAATTCACTCAGGGTTGTCAAGTGTTGGAACAGGTTTCACAGAGATGTGCTTGACTCACCATCCTTGGAGGTATTTAACAGATATGTAGATGTGGTGCTTAGGGGCATGGTTTAGTGATGAACTTCTCAGTGTTGGCTTCACAGCTGAACTTGATCTGAAGAGTCTTTTCCATCCTAAAAAATTCTATGATTCTGTAATTCTATGACAGTGGACATTCGGTAAGGTTCCCAGTCTGTTCGGCCCCCTCATAATTATTCTGGGAGATTATTTCAGTAATGCTGGTTGGGTTTATTGTCTTGCAGCGTAATATTTCTTTGAACAGGGATTGAAGAAAAGGAAGGACACCTTCAGGGAACTGAAGGATGTGGGTCAGGGAACTTCAGGATGTGGAATTTTTAAAGCTTGGGCTCTGTTCCTGATTCAGGAGGTATTCTCTGGCCAAGACAGCACTTTTCACTTCTGTGGAATGACGATAATGGTAGTGCAACTCTTAATTGATTAATACATGGATGACACTATATTAATGCAATGTTATTGTCCCTGGAAAAAAAGACAGGCTAAAAATAGTGTAGTACATTTTGACAGAGCTTTTCTTATTTTCTTGTCATGTTCAGTTCCTTTGAGACTGTCTTTTTCTTGTTAGGAAAGCTTAATTAATATTTTAATTTTCATTTCATTACCGGGTCCAGATTTTGGTGCTCTGTAGGCAGCCACTAATCATTTGGTCCCCAAATGAGATGAAGGTTCCCTGGTACAAGGAGCACGGCAGATACAGCGGGAACAGCCCCTGCTCTGGCTGGAGGCAGTGGAGGGGAACTGACCTGTTTCCTACCTCTATCACAATACATACACCTCTCTGGTGAATAGGAGGCACAATTGCAGATGCAGACACACTCCCACTTGGGACTGGCATGGAAACAACTCAAAGATCCCAGCCCAAAGCTCTCTGTACTATAATTAGAACAAGGCTGTCTGGAAAACTTTTTGTGGCCGTGGCAAGGCAGATCCCAACCATAAAGAAAGGCGAAGGCTTTCTGAGATGGCTTTCCCAGTTCTTTAATGCAATCAGTTTGGACCAAAGCCCTTCAGCTGTTTTAGCTTTCTATTGAAGCAACCCTGGAGTTTAAAAAGTGTGCTTAGCTCTGTGCCCCCAAGCCACTGGGTGCCCACCTCAGTACGGGCTCCTGTATCGGTGTGCCTCACTGAGAGGCTGTGTGGAGGCAGGGAAGGAGCTGACTGAGGAAGTCCAACCTCCAGGTGGCTTCTCCATGAAACAGGAGAACAACCAGCTGTAGAGAGTCAACAGAAAACACCAAGCTCTGTACCCTGCCTCCCACAGTTGTTGGTTTTTAATTACATAAATTTTATATAAAACCATATCTCAATAAATTTTATATCATTTATATCAATTTCGTGTAAATAAATGCTTATATAAAACATTTCTGAAGGGAGAGGAGGTATTTGGGGGACAGGGCAGAAGGAGGAGACAGAAAAGAAATTAACATGAGGAAGAGGAGGAACAGAAACGGGAACAGAAACAGCAGGACTACCTCCTCCTCCTGCCCGCCTGATTTCCATGTTCCTTCTCACCAGATAGGCTGCAGGTATGGGGCACACCTCGTACCTTGCTAACACTGCATCCGTCATTAGCAGGCTTGAACTTAAGGTAACAGTCTTGAAATTTAGGAGTGGACTGGCTCCCTTCCTCTCGCTGAGGACACAGGTCTGGCATGATGAGATGGAGTTAACAGATGTTAAATCTAGATAAGTAAGGCTAGATTGGATATTAGAAAAAAAATTCTTTACAGCGAGAGTAATCAGGAATTGGAATGGCCTGCCCAGAGAGGTGGTAGATTCACTCTCCCTGGAGGTTTTTGAACTGAGATTGGACGTGGCACTGAGTGCCATGATCTAGTAAACTGACTGGAGTTGGACCAAGGGTTGGTCTTGATGTTCTCTGAGATCTTTTCCAACCCAATCAATTCTATGATTCTATGATTCTATGAAGGAGGTTTGAGGGTGTGAGGATCCTTAACTTCATTTTCTTCTCAGTATTGCTGAATGACCATGTCAGCAATGAAAGCTGTAAGCACTTGGATGAACGACCCGTCTTCATCTGACAGGTAACACCATGAAAGTTTTAACAATACCATTAACAGTTACACAAGGGCTGACTTACATGGGAGCCTCCCTCCTCAAATACCCTGTGCTGAAGGAACTGTGTGAAGCAGGACTGTCTGCATATGAATTACTCACGGTGTGAATGGCTGAGCATTGTTCTACTCCTGTTAGTGCAGGCAAACTGCATATTGAAAGGCTAAAAACTTTGGTCCCTCCAAACTCCTGCAACTGGCTTGGTGATAGGGGAGCATACTAATGCTGTAGCCTGGTATTCCCCACACATCTGTGGACTCACACTGCAGTACAGAACTCCTTGGGGAGGTCATGGCTGAATAGGCAGATAAAAATGATCAGGGAATCTTTAAATCACATGTTTGAAGCAGGGTTCTCATTTTGCTCGCTGTGTTCTCTGCTAGACATTTGTAAAGATACTGATTTTTTTTCTGAAAATGACACCTTCATTGACATTTCTGAAACCTTCCACATCCAGAGCTTGTTCTGTTCCTCGGCTTTAGAGGCAACCACACCTATGCTACAAGTGAATGAAGCCCCACAGACCTTTAGATGTCTCCAGTGACCGGAACTTTAAAACTGAAAGCCCTCTGGATTAGATATAAATGCTTTTGCCTTATCCCAAAATTGACTTCTGCAAGAAGAACAGAAGATGAAGTGTTTGTCCCAGCACTTGGTCCCTCTTATAGTGATCGCATAAATTATTTCCTAGCACGCATTGCACTCTATTACCCACTGAAACTCCAACAGAAGCTGAATGCCACCCACCTGAAAATCACATGGGGTATTTCTCATAACCTAATTCTGCAGTGGCAAGCAACAGTGCTTTGCTCATTGCCTTTGGCTGTGTAACTCCCAGTACTAAGTTAGACAAACTGAGCAGGAGGACTGTTGTTCCAGCCCAGGACAGACTCCTGGGCTCTTAGAATCCGACTTGATTCCTTTTTCTCCTGTGGTCAGGGGTGAAACCAGCTAAATCGTTCATTTTTTCAAGGGTGTAAATCTAGTAATGCAGTTGGGAACACCTCTGAAACTGCAGTGTCAGTTTTTGAATAGCAGAAATTATTCTGGTGGGTTTTCCTTTTTCTGCTTGTGTGTTTCATTTCCTGTTTATCTGGGGTTTACTTTGTTTTCTAATTGCTTTCTATAAGATAGCTAAGGATTTCCTGTTTTAGCAGATGACCACTATGAATGTTCTAGATGCCAGCAGCTGGATCTGTGGGGTTGTCATTTTGTGTTATTTCATGTATGCCTGCTGTTTCCCAGGTTTGATGGAGAGATGGTAGGGGCAGTTCTAATGGCAAAGCTCAGGAGCTGTCTCAGTACCTGGATAAATAGGTGCATTAAGCATATGGCCCTTGACATTACTGCAATAACCTTATATACTGAAGAGCACATTACTTTTACTCTAGGCTTTCACTGTAGGTGGTTTCTCAGAGTGATAGCCAGATACTCTTTGAACTACTGCCTTCAAAATAGCTTTCCAAAACTGGAACTAGTTTCTGGAGCTTGGTTTTCACCCTTGACCCTCAGAGCTGGTTTTAACCCCCTATAGCAGTGTTTGTTTTGACTTTGATATGTGTGAGATCAAACCCAGAAGCAAGATGAAGAGGAAAAAAATTATTTAGACTGCCTTTTGGATAGTAGTGCCTTCTAGCCTAACTCCCTTCCTATGGCTTGTGTGTTATAAAGGAGGCAAACTGAAGTAGGGCTGAGGGAATTGAAGGAAGTGAACGTCGGGTTTGCCAGCCACTGGCAGTGGAAGCAACAGGCTCTGCATATTTATTGGTTGCAATGTGCTCTACATCCTGGAAGGGGGAGTTCAGATCTTACGGTGGATGTATTTATTATGTCTGGTTCAGAAATCAGAATGAATAAATTATAAGCAGTGGAATGCAATCAGACTGCTAACAAGCTATTTTGACTGGCTTACATGCACGAAAAGGAAGGAGGGAGGAGAGGAAGGAGGAAGGGAAGGAAGGAGGGAGAGAAGGAAAGAGGGGAGGGAGCTGAGCTGGGCTGTGAGTTCCTACAGGTACAGAGGGGCTGAGGGCTTGGTGAAGAGCATGCTGGACCTTGTCACCAGACCTGTTAGCAGGTCATTGAGCAGCTGGGTGAATAGATATCCTTGCAAATCATGCACATAATACCCCTTAGGGTATGTTCCCTTAGGAAATGCTGATGCACTCAGGGGACTGACTTGATGGGCGTGTGGAGATGAGCAGCCCCCAAGTGTATCCTGATGTGGTGACCTCACATCATGTGCACTAATCCTTGCTCAATAGCACTTCTGCATCAAAGTGAATATGAGAGCAACCAAGGGGAAGGGACACCCTTGCCTATTAGGAATTACTAGGCCGTTTGGTGCCCAAAGAACCCCTCAGAACTGATGACAACCCACATGGCATGGCCACGTCTTCCTGGTGGCTCCTCTTGCCAAAGTCCCCTGTAGCCTTTCCAGTGCTTCTCAGTGGGCACTTTGCTAGCAGAAAAGCACAGTTCTTCTGTGCTCAAGACTGGGTCTGTGAACATGTGGACAGTCAGTCTGTCATCATGTCAGTGATGACTTCCCACTGAACTTTCACCTCAGAAAGCAAGCTGGAAATCTTTACCCTTACCTTCTTCCATTTCTCTAGTGTGAGCACTTCTGGCACATCTTCTCCCTGCCTGAATATGGGACTGAGGCTGATAGCACATTTTACTGACTTCATATCCCATGTAGACTCCCTTCAGCATAATCATTTGTTGATCTAATGAATAAATAAGGCTTTGGACCCACAGGAAGTCTCGGTAATTATTTTTACTAGGGGTTTTTGTGTTTTGTTTTGTTTTGTTTTTTTCATTTTGGCATCTTTTCCACAGGAAAATAAATTATAAAACATTTGTCAATACAGAAAAGTTGGAAAGGAGTCCAATTTTTTTTTTCACTAGTTTGCCTAACATGAAGAAAAAAAGTCCTTCCATTTGGATTACATACACAATGTCTAATCTTTCATTCTGCTGTGGGAGGATTTGCTTGGGGAGTACAAAATATTACATACCTACTGCTTGTGATAAATTTAATCCTCTCCCCAGCAGCAGCATTAGGAGCCTAATTTGAATTTACAGTGAAGCCTAGATAACAATTCTTTTACTGCAGCAGCATAAACAGCCCCTCCTGTGAATGAGAATCAGGCCCATTGTGTCCCCAGAGAAATCAAAGGACACTTGTGAGACCTAAGAATTTAATTCGCTTACATCTTCATTTTCCTAAGGGTGTGCGGTTGTGTTCTTGTCAAATCTGAAGCTGGCCATGTCTTGGTTTAAAAGACAAATGTCTGCCAATGAAGGCGGGAACCTTCCTGAAATAGAAAGAAGACCCCTCCCTCCAAGTTTTCATCACTTTGAAATTAAGTGGCATTCAGGCAAAAAGGTAGAAAAAGGAATAACAGTTCTTTTAGTAAGAAGAAAAAAACTGCAACAAACAGTACCGTAACAGAAGATTTCAAACCATTGAATTCTACTTTCTCTTTTGCTGCAGTTGTAAGCACGCCCGTCAGGGAGCGATGGGAGCACTGCGGGGCTCCTGCCTGCGGGAAACCAGGTGAGGGTGTCACTGAGGCATCTGATGTGACCTCAGGGCTGCCCCAGGTGGTGCAGGCTGCCACCAGCATGGGAAGGGAAAGGAGGGTTGTCTCCCCTTCAGGGGGCTCCCATGAACTCACGCTGTCGGCGGCTGGTTTCAGCGCAGAGGGTCATTGAGGTCTGAGCCACCAAGGGGCCAGCTGGGACTCTCCTGCCAGCAGCAGGCACAGGCAGGGGGCACGTGGAATGTCCACTGCAATGCTGAGCTGGGCACAGCAGCCCAAGGTGAGACAGCTCAGCTCCAGGCAGCACCGCATGGCAGCAAGGCAGCCCCAGTCCCAAAAACAGGTACACCCAAGCCAAACTGCTACCCTTTTATTTACCTCTGCTCCTTCCCCAGAGCCCTCCCTTTGGGGCTGATGCCCCAGCCAACGTTACACAAAGAAAAAGTGAGAGCTGTATGGCCTAGTTACAGCAGCTGGGACCAGTTTATCACCATGTGGGTGTAACCAAAACTGTGTATTCTACAGCCTCTCTGTCATTTCTGATGAACTGTTAATAATGGATCATTTGCAGCAGCTGCCCAGGGCATACCTGACACCTCAGGCTATAAGCTGGGTGTTTGAGAACTCTGAGAGATAGGGAAATGTTCCTGTCTTCCCACCAATGACTCAGCCTGATAATTCCCCTCTGGGGAGTCATTAGCACCTTCACATCAAGCCTGAGGGGTCATGTCTGCTAATGGGCCATCAAGTATTCCAAATATTCTATGATTGACAGAGTAAATTACCCATTGTGAGACCCCCAGCCCTGAGGGAGGTACTGGGCATTCCCATCTGCACCTAAGGATCTTGGGATTTGGGACTTCTGGTACCTCTCATCAGAGCCAGAGGAGGACCAGAACCTCAACAGGACTGCGACTGCCACTCTCGACCAGCCTGCAACCACCATCCTCACCAACACATTTTTCTTTACTTTTACTTTGTACTCAGGGGGACCACGTGGCACTCAGCACAGGGGCTGAGGAATACCATTCTGTTTGTGCCCCAGCTTGCTGGGTTATACCTCTGGTTTTGTGGGTTAAAACCAGTTTTCCTTTGTATCATTGTGTTTATTGTAATCCTTTTAGTAAATTGTCACTCTGATTTATAATCTCTTTTGAGATGGGTTCATTTCTCCTGATAGTTTACCTTTAAGCCAGCACACCCCAAAACACTTCAACCCCAATCAGTGACTGGGAAGGTGGGTCCAGGTGTCTAGAGTTCTAAGACACTTTCACAGCATAGGAGGCAGTGACTTTCCTCTGTGTCTGCTGTGGACAGGCAGGACGAAAGTGGTCCTGTTGTATCAGGGACTGTTAAAGCCAGGCGTATAATATACGGGGCCATGAGAATTCATCAAAAGAGGAGGTCTCAGGTCGCTTCAATGTACCTGGCAGGAGAAACCTCTCCTAGGATGGCCCACGTAGAATGGGTTTTCCCTCAGACAGGAGGAAGGAGTCAGGCATTTCCTGAGGTCTCAGTTTTTTGTGATGTTAAGTTTCTTAGCTGACTGCTGTAGCATCCATCCTCATCTTCAACAAGCCTTCCTTCTCCCAAATCTGATCTGACATCCTTCACTCTCTGCAGTTCTCAGTGGTCTCCAGGTACAACCTGGACTGCACAATGGAGGGGCTTCTGTCCCTCCAGCCATCTCGCAGAGGCCTTTGGGATCTTCACCCCTGTTGCCATGAATCCAGTCTCTTCTCTCCTGTCCTTCCTACAAGAAAGGCTCTCAGCTCCAGGGAACGGAGGCCATCATTCAGGGGACAAACCCAGAACTGTGTGATGAAGATGCCTGAAAGGGGAACAGTCTTGCTGTGGGCTGTGGGTCAGTGTATCTTAGTTTAGCAAACAGGAAAGGCCATCCAGTCCCATAAAGATGTCTGATAGTTTTGCTATGCAACAATAGGATCCTGAGATTATATTTAATAATGAGACCTCAAATATACTTTTGCTCTCAGTTCCAAAACCCTAATTTGTAGGTGCTCCAAATGTGCTGGGCATACTGTATCTTCCCACAGGATCCCTGCCCCACACCCAGCTACCTTTAGTGGATCCCTAAGACAAAGTCTGTTGGAAGCTGCAGCTCCAAGGAGAAAATTAATTTTTTGAATTGTAAAGTGACATCTCCATGTGATGTGTCAGCTCCTTTCCAAATAAGTGGAAAACCCCTCGGGCCAGCATGCTTGTGCTTTGTTACCTCCTTGATCCTTTTTGTGACAGGCTCCAGTGACTTCATTGGTATCCCTACCTGTTAGACTGAGCTTAAGGAGTCATATAGTTGAGTGAAAGCCACGGATTTTTACTTTCCTTTTTTCTGAATTGCATTTCTATCTTATTTTGCTACAGGCAACAATTTGACACAAAAGCTCTAAGGAAAATGAGAATATACCAACGTTTGTCGTGCCTTTCAAACTCCTGTTTTTAAGCTAATTGAATTTTGGAGCATTGACTTCTGGGTTTTCAGCTCCTGAGGGTGGCAAAGTCATGGAAATCTCTGTGGCTTGTCAACTGATGTCCTTCAGTAGAGCTCTCTCCAAAGCAGAGCAAAGAGAGGCAGCACAAAGCGCAGCCCCAAAACATCCTGCAAAACACCTTTGTCATTGAGAAAAGGTCTTCGGAGAAGGGGATTTCATGCAGTGAAACAGAGATATCCAGATAAGCCACTGCAAGGTCAGCATGGCTTGGCACTAAGCTGCAGACCCACCGATCAAGGCAGACCTTTGCGCTTGTCAGCAGTGTAATAAGGGCTAATGTTTTTACTGAGCTACCAGCATCAGTCTTCCTTACTTGGAACCTTTCTCTCTGGTTCTCTCTGCAAAAGAAATAAGAAAACCCCATCCTCAACCCACACCTCCCTCCCTCTGTTATAAATACTTCATATAGGATATTTTCTGATTCGACTTTATACCATTTTTACCAATAACTTGCAGAAGGTGAGTCACTTCAAGCAAGCTGGAGACAGGCCAAGGGCAGTCTAGGGAATGCTATTTTCCCTGCTGTGGCAGATCCCTCAGACTGTGCCACTGAAGGGTGAGCGCTGCTCTTGGCTCTCATGCAAGACCATATGGTGGGAAGTAGGTGGGAAAAGCCTTCCCCATCCGAAGAGAAGTCCTCTTCTGTCGTGTGTGCTCAGGTGGTGATTCCTGTGCACCCTGCATCTTCTCTCCCCTCCAAGACAAACCAGAGAGACAAGGCTTGGCTGCAAGGATGCTCTGGATGAGAGAAAGAGTCCTCCCATTAGAGGTTTGGTTTGCACAGTCCCTGGGACAAAAGGGGCAGGGGGATGCCTGAAAGCTTGGGATCATTTGTCCACCAGTTTCTGCTTATTTATGTTTGCAGACCAGGAGAAATGAACTCCCTAACCTCTGGAGCAAAAGGGAGCTGCTGCACTTTGCAGGAGAGTCGACGTTTAGTCCTACAGGGAGGCAGAGACAGGCCACGCATCTCTGTAGTCCTGCCTTATTGTCAGTCACCCACAGCAGGACACAGTGATGGATAAGGGAGGGCAGCGCATCTCCCGCTGTTCTGGAAGTGTTTTATGCTCACCGTGTGCCGGGTCACTGTGTGAATCTGGCTGGGATCGAGCCCTGGCATCTGCACTGCTGTGGTGGGAGTAGCTGGGCTCTGAGGAGGTGCTGGAGGCAAAATTTGTCAAGAAAGATAATTTTTTTTATGGGAGCAATTTACAGAGGTGGATAAAACAGACAAGCTCGAGAATTCTCAGGTCCTTCTTCATGTCTGAAATAGGACCAGCAAGAGAAAAGCTGGGGAACTGAAATTCATAACTCAGGACACTAAATATCATAGGCTTGATAGAGATATTGTTTTTATGGCACTTTATATTTCTTATCCCCTCCTCTCAGCTTACAGCTCCTTGTTAAACCAGTAGTAAATTACCTGCTGCTCTCATTTTTTCTCTCCCTCTCTTTCCCAGAGGACTGAATGGCTTTTTTTATTTCTCCTCATTCCACCACAACCTTTGAAATTAAGAGACTTTAATCAGAAAATGTATAAAAGAGGATAACAGTTCTTCACTACAAATACATATATATGTATAACAAAAAACCCAGAATAGAACAAACCGCAGCACTGTAACCAAAACTTTCAAAGAAATTTAAGTCCTCTCTGTGCCCCTTCGGTGCAGTTGCATTCACAGACAGAGGTGCAGATTCCAGAGCTCACCTGGGAATGGGAATGGGAATGGGAATAGGAATGGGAATGGGAATGGCGGCCACAGGGATGGGTTGGAATCTTTCCCCTGGGCAGTGCAAGGACCCTCTCACCATTTTGTCCTGAAGTGCCAGGGGGAGGTTAGCAACATCCCTTCAGATGGCACCAGCAGAGTCGGGGGGCAAGCCAGGACCCCCCTCCCAGTGCTGCCACCAGCCCAGCAAGCAGAAGCTGAGCACCCAAGCAGGCAGAGAACAAAGGTGTAGTGCACCTGCAAAAGATGAGCACCAGGAAGCCTCTCTCTGACCACCTCCCAAACCAGGGAAAGAATGAAGTCTTCCCCCCCTGAAAAAATGAAAACCTCTCCCTCAGTCCTCTCCCCAGCCATCACTTTGCAATCAGCTATCCCTGTGTTTAGGCTTTAGACAGTTACCTGACTCTGGGAGCAGGCAGAGAGAAAGCTGGGCTTCAACAAGCCATGTCACTTCTGGCTCCCAGCTCTGAAACTGCTGTGTTGGCAATGGACAAAAAAAACCAAACCAAACCAAACCAAAACAAACAACAAACAAAAACAAAAAACCCAAACCAAACTTAAAAGAAAAAAAAACAAATAAAACAAAACCCCCAACAAAACCCCAAACAAACAAACAAACAAACAAACAAAAGAAATATTTTGAAATTGTAACAGCACTAAGTGAGGAGTCACCATCTCGTTTCAGTTAGATCAAATATCTCTGCTCACTGAAAATATTTAAGGGAGCCTGAAGTTTCATTTCAGGCAACTTAAATATATTTCGACAATTATTATTTTGGTTTAGCTACTGAACTGAAAAATTATTTATTTGCACAGCTCTGATTAAGGCAGAAAGAAACTTATTTAAATGCTTTGATTAATTATGCCTCTATTCCCAGCTGAACAGAAGTGGGAATTCCAAGTCAAAGGAAAGTATTGCTTCTCTTCACTACTTTGGTAAATGGTTTTGAATATGCATATATTCTCCTCTGCTAGGGTAAGGCTTCTTCATGCTTCATGACCTAAGTGTCATTTGCTTTTTGTCTGTTCCATGCCTATTGTGGCAGGGGCTGAAGCAATTTGTTTCCAGGTCTCAGTGGTATATTAATATTAAAAATTAAAAAAAAAAATTGCTTTTCCATGTTCATCCTGTTGTTTTCCACTCTTCTTACTCTCACTCCTGAATGTTTCATCAGTGATGTAGTATCTGGGGCTCTGGAACAAGGGAGAGGGAAATAAAAGAAGAGTACAAATTTGAATACTGCTATGATTTCGGCTGAAAATTGCAATGTTTAGGTTAATAACCAAAGTGTTCCTACTTGGAAACATGCCCTGTGCTTCTCTTTCCTCTACCATGGTTGCAGGTTCTCTGCTGTACTCTCTTTTCCCCTCTGCAAAAGGGGCAGGAAGGAATCTCTCAAAGGAGTGCTTGGACCATGGAGCTTTTTGAAAGATCTTTGGGGGTGGTAGGAGGAATCAAAATGTTAAATTCATGAAACGTAGAAGGAAGTGCTATGCCCAGCTGCTGGCACAGGTGGCTGTGCTGCCAGTTGTTCTGCCTGCAGGCACGGGGGTTCATCAGGGAAACAGACGTCCAGTTCCCATATATGAGTGCTAAGGCTCTGCTGACTTCCTCTGCTTTCTTTAAAACACACTTCATATGACAAATGGCCAATCAATAGAGCTGTGACTTTCAGGTTTTTTTTTTTTTGCTCAAAACATAATAGATGTTGCAGCTGTCTGCTGCCAAAGATGCAATTCACTGTGACTCTTACAAAGGCTGTACTGTTCTGAAGTAATTTCTATTCTCCTTAAATTGCATTTGAATTTCCCTTAAAGCAGCTGCTTGATGCTGCTCAGGGCTTGACCGCTTCTCACAATCAGAGTTTTCTCCAGTAAGAAAGAAAAGTGTCTCAAAGCTTCGCGCTCCCTTCTGGACCCAATCTCGGTAATATTCCTGCATGTGCATAATTCCACATTTTTAGGGACTGGATCCAGAAGAGCAGCCTGTTGTCATGGAGAGCTGAGAGGAAGCAGAGAGTTGCCATGGAAAGAAACACATTATTATGTCTTTTGTTTTCTGTATTGACTAGCTGAAAATTTTTTGGCTGGCATGAAAGAGCATCACCAGTTCTTTACAGACTTCTGTGTCTGTGGAACCTTTCGTAGTGTGTTTACCCTGTCTGGACACAGGTACCCACTAAAGCCACTCTCTCACTCCCCTCTGCAACTGGACAGAGGAGAGAAAATATAATGAAGAGTTCATGAGTTGAGATAAGGACTGGGAGAGATCACTTACTGGGCAAAAAAAGACTCAGAGTGGGGATATTAATTACATTTATTACTAACAGAATCAGATCAGGAGAATGAGAACTAAAATCTTAAAAGTGCCTTCCCCCTCACCACTCCCTCCTTCCAAGTTCTACCTCCTCCCACCAAGTGGCGCAGGGAGACAGGGAATGGGAGTTACTGCCAGTTTTGTTTCTGCCACTGCTCAAGGTAAGGAGTCCTTCCCCTGCTCCCCATGGCGTCCACTCACCACAGGAGGCAAACCTTCATGAACTTCTGCAGCATGAGTCCATCCCATAGGCAACTGTTCTGCAGCATGGGTCTCCAACAAAGGAGGTCTCTGCCTCCTTCAGGCATCCACCTGCTCCAGCATGGTCTCCTCTGCAGGCTGCAGGTGAATCTCCATGCTCCTGTTGTCCTCTCCATGGCCATAGTCTGCACTACAAGGTGCAGGCAACCTTAGCTCTGGGGCCTGGAGCACCTCCTCCCCCTTCTCCACTGACCTTGGTGTCTGCATAGTTGTTCACATGTTCTCGTCCTGCTCTTCTTTGGCTGCAATTTTCATCGCCACAATAACTTTTCTTTCCTTCTTAAATATGTTATCACAGAGGTGTTACTATCATTCCTGATCAGCTCAGCCTTGGCCAGCAGCAGGTCCATCCTGGAGCTGGCTGGCATTGGCTCTTCCAGACATGGGGAAAGCTTCTAGCAGCTCCTCTCAGAAGCCACCCACTGTAGCCCCCCTCTTCCCCCCACGCTGTACCAATAGTCAGCCACAGAACCCTAACATACCTTCTCAGGAGAGCAAATTCTCTGCATACTGTCAAGTAATTCTTCTGCTTGACACTTACAGAAGCAGAAGTGTGTCGTTTTCCTTGAGGTTGTTGAAAATAGGCATTGATAAGTACTTTGCAAGAAAAATGCAGCTTTGTTTTTCTGGACGTGACTGATGGAAGGTGACTATAATAAGTCCTGGCTTTCCTCAAAGAGAGGATGTCCCACCACATTTGAAAATGTAGTAAAACGAAGGCAACAGAATGACAGAGGTGGACATCCTGTGTAAGAAGCTCACAAATCCTCCTGATTCATCCTTTTCACCTGCCAGCCAAATTACAATTGTAAGGCAGCAGGTCAATAAGACATTTTGTGACGCTGTGCACGTTTAAGCCCTTCTCTCACACAGAGGTGCCAAAAAACCCCATAGACTTACAGTGGTTCATTGCATCCCTTGCAGAGATGTGACCCCACACTCCTTTCCTCCTTTCCAGAAAACAAGTGTGGTGCCATAATTTTGTTTGAGAAGCCCAAGAAACAGGGTTCTCAAGATTCAGCCACTAATATCC
The DNA here is from genome assembly GCA_013396735.1 of Grallaria varia. Classification (NCBI taxonomy): domain Eukaryota; kingdom Metazoa; phylum Chordata; class Aves; order Passeriformes; family Formicariidae; genus Grallaria; species Grallaria varia. Next base: position 1,404 of record VWZG01010097.1, on the reverse strand, counting down.
CATGGGGGAAAGAAGAACTGTTATTTAGAATAAAAATCTCACCACTAGGCTCAGTACCCTTCCTTGCCACTCCTGCTGTGCAGTCCAGGCAGGGAGACACATGAGGAAATAATGATAATATCAGATGGAGTGAATGGCTGGGTACAAATAGAAAAACACTTTAAACACATGAGGGAATGGGGCCATGTCATTCCTTTTTTAATACATAGTGGTCCTAGAAGTTGTTAAACCAGTGCATCTTAGCGGATGCCTTGTAAATTTTGAAGTCTCCAACAACTGCAGTGATGGTCCAAGAATTTGTAGCATTTTATACCACTCAGGAGCAGGCTGACCCAGTCTGAGATGTACTTCATGGTTCTGTTGGTCTGCTTCGTGTCTCAGGCCTGGGAAAGTAAATAGGCTGAAGAGTGAATAGACACTCAATTTTGAATTTGGTACTGATCCCTCTGGGTCCTTGTCTGGCGATGCACAGATGGGCTGACAGACAATTTCAGGTTCAGTAATTATCTCTGCAGACCTTCATAACCCAACCAGCTAGATAAATAATATCAGTTTCTCTGCTGATACCCCTGGGTAAACAGAGAGTTTCAGATTCTGGCCCAGTCCCTCTAGCAGGCCAGTGGGTAAGCAAACAGAGGGACAATTCTTCTCTCTTTTCTACCGCTCCTTCCTGCCTCTTGCCTGTCTTCAGGTTTGCCAAGCAGCCTTAGAAGTGGTGCAGTGTAACTGAAACCAAGAGTGGAACCTCAGGGCTGATGGGGGTACACCCTCTGTGCTACCCGACTGTCACTCTGTGTTACAGACATCTGGAAGAAGTCAGAAGAGGGGCTATAAGTGAGGGGACTAGACACAGATACCAGCACGTGGTTTTACAAAGCCCAGTACTGAGCTCCCCAAGCCCCAGGACACTCAGCTACGCTGCTATTTAAGGTGCAGATACCAGCTGATATTTGTATGTGATTGGCAAGGTCCTTGCTTGCCCAGGTCACTGCTAAGCTCTGTTCTACCAGCCAAGACTTTTTCATGCTGCCCTTCCTGCCCATCCGGGATACCCCAGGGGTGCCACCCACAGGTTTGCCCTCCTCTTGCTTTTCATGGCTGCCCCTGCAAGGGTGATAAAGGCCCCATACATATTGGTGCTGTTGGGACAGCAGTACTTGTCCTTTGTCACTGTCACTAGCCTCTAATGTGGGATAGTAGAAGGTGATGCAGGCCTGGATAACAAGGATGAAGATCCTCAGAAATTATCCTTCTTCCATGGGGCACAGTTAGAAGGCAATGATGCATTTGTGATGGGGATGAGAAAAGGGTTAATTGATGGCCTGGTGTGAGAGTCTGAAATGGTTAACGGCATAAATCCATCAGTGAAAACACCACAAGAGGAGGATGCCACGGCCTTAGTAT
>VWZG01010095.1:0-36682 GCA_013396735.1 Grallaria varia | reverse complement strand
GATCTGGACAGGCTGGATCCATGAGCCAATGGTGTGAAGTTCAGCAAGGTCAAGTGCCTGGTCCTGCCCTTGGGCCACAACAACCGCAGGCAGATCTACAGCCCTGGGGCAGAGTGGCAGGAAAGCTGCCTGGTGGGAAAGGACCTGGAGGCACTGTTTGACAACAGCTGAACATGACACAGCAGTGTGCCCAGGTGGCCAAAAGGGCCAATGGCATCCTGGCTTGTATCAGGAATAGTGTGGCCAGAGTACTAGGGCAGGGATATGCTCTCTGTGTCTGTGGCATTGGTGAGGCCTCACCTCAAATCCTATGTTCAGTTTTGGGCCCCTCACTCACTGCAGGACAGACATTGAAGTGCTGGAGCAGGTCCAGAGAAGGGTGAGGCTGGTGAATGGTGTAGAGCACAAGTCCTGTGAGGAACAGTTGAGGGAGCTGGAGTTGTTTAGCCTGGAGAAGAGGAGGCTCAGGGGAGACCTTTATTGCCCTCTACATCAATCTGAAAGGAGGTTGTAGTGAGGTGGGGGTTGGTCTCTTCTCCCAGGTAACAAATGACAGAACACGAGGAAATGGCCTCAAGTTGTGCTGGGGGGATGCTTAGATTGGATATTAGGAAAAATGTTTTCATAGAGAAGGTTACAAACATTAGAATGGATTGCCGAGGGTTGTGGTTGAGTCACCATACCTGGAAGTATTTAAAAGCCATGTAGATGTGGCACTTAGTGATATGGTTTAGTGGTGAGCCTGGCAGTGTTAGGTTAACAGCTAGACGCAGTGATATTGGAGGCCATTTCCAATCTGAATGATTCTATGATTTAATATGTCCCTTTCATAAAACCTGGTTTTCCTATCCTTGTACATCCTTAAAAGTGAAGCTTCATCTGATGTGTGAGTTGATCTTAGATACAGAGTTCTAGTCTTCCGTCTTCTTTGGCCTGCCAGTTCAACTCACAGAAATGGCAGAGAGTAATTCAGTGAGGAAAAAAATGAGCAGATTTCTTTTGGCCTACTTTTAAGAGCTAAACAGCAGAATTCACAGAGTGAGTCAAGGGGCTGCATTTAAATGAGCAGGAGGAGTTAAAAGTTGTCATGGTCAGAAAGAATTTGTTTAGTTCATACCACGTGAAGCTGTACTCGTCTTGTGAGGTAGTGTGTTTGGCCAAAGGCGAAAAGAGGTGTTGGTCTTTTAAAAACATTCCAGAGGTGCTAATTTCTAGAGGTAAGGAAACCTTAATGACTCTGAGAAGAAGTAAGCACCTAGAAAACAAGCAAGCAAGCAAACAAATTAAAAATACAATCCACCTTCCATTTCTGTAAGCTACTTCTAAGGTGAATTGTGACTTGAGCTCAGAATGTTTTAAGAAAATCCTGATCCTCCCCTTTCTTCTTTTGTAAGTGCTTGTTCTGTCTTCTGAAAATCTTCAATATACTGGCAAATGTTTGGCTTTAAATATGTAAGAAATACACAGTTTTCCTAGACAGTATTTTACTGGTTTGAACAGAAAAAAGAAATCCTTGAAAAAACAGTTCCTTCCCCAAAGAGTCTAGTGTATGCATTACTCAGATATTAATATGTACAGCCTCCCCAGTTTTCTTTAATACAGGGTTAAAACAAAACAAATAAAACTATCCAGAGATTATGTGCTTTATGCCGTAATCCAGCAAAAGGATGCCTTATGCCTCATTCTTTACTGCATTCTTCTCAGTGTCCAGGTTAGTACCTTTTTATTTTTGAATTGCAGAAAAATTAAATATGTGGAAAACTCAAATCCCGTGCCTCTATTTTGATGTGCATTTTTTCCCTGTGCCTGGGGCAAATTTCTGCAAAAATTCTCTCAAGTGGGAATGCTGTTTCATCACTGTGAACCATTTGAAGAATGCTAGTGCAGGGATGGCTGCTATGGGCAGACTGTGTGATATCCTTCATTACGCTTAAGCATCATTTATCATTGAAATGCTATGAGCTGCATTAAGTGATATGTTTTGCATTAAAAAGCACACAACTTGTCAAACCTCCAGATCTGTGTAGATATTCTCTGTGTGTTCGACCTTTTTCCATACCCTCTGGCTTATTTGTTAAGAATTTTTTGTGCATTGGAAGGTCTGGGGTGTTATGCTGTGAATGTTAGTACCAGGGCTACAATGCAAATGAGATCTAAATGCGTTTGTCAATTAATATTTTCACTAGTCTGGTAAACAGTGCTGTTGCCATTCAACTCCTCAGTTCTGGATAGGAGTGGATTCTAGTTCAGTTTGCAATCTGGAAGGCATTTGTTGTGTCGTAGTACAACAAGAGAGAGAAACTAATGCAGGCTCTGCCACCCCAGAATTTTTCCTCCTCTGTTAGCTGGCTAAAACTCCCACACAACGGAGGAGGTTGACTCCTGTTTTCCTATTACAGGGGCTGTTTCAGTGTGAGAGTTGTGTTTGCCAGCAGTGGAGGAAATCTGTGCATTTGCTTCCTTGCACAGCATGTTTCAGTGGATAGGCTGCTTGACTTGAAGTCAAGAAGCCTAAATTATGCTCTTGGCTCTGCAGCTGAAAGCTTTGGCACTGAGTATTTTTTAAGGTGTAGATTTGCTAACTGGAAGCAAAATTTGTAGTGAAATAGTGCTGAGTAATGACTGTGAGCCTTCTTGTCAGGATGGATTCATCCAATTCCTGACAGGAATAAAACAAAAAGAACTGAAACTGAAAACCAACATTATTACTAAGTGAACAGTTCTCATTTGATGATTTTAAAAGTTTTCATGAAAATTAAGAAGTGAAGATTCGTCTGTGAATGCCTAGAATAGGCTTCTTGTACTTTATGCAACATTTGCCAGTACTGTTTCAGATAGAATTTACAAATTATAGCAAGTGAATGGTCTCACCCTTAAGTGAAGTATAATTAAGAAAAGTTTTTAACACATCATTTCTTTTCCATGAAAATTCGTTTGTCTTTAAATCTTTTTAGGCAGCCCTTTAGATTATAGTTTCTGCATGCATTTTGGGAAAAAGTGTTTATTGCACAAAGTCTGATAATACACAGAATCCCAGAATGGTGTAGGCTGGAACGGACCTTAAAGATCATCTAATTCCTGCCATGGGCAGGGACACCTTCCACTAGACCAGGTTGCTGATGAATATGCTTGTTACCTTGCTAGTAGAGCAAAGGTATTTAGCTAATATTTGTTCTTTTTGAGAAACTTGGGTGAAAGCAAAGGCTATATCATGTAACTGGTAATTCTCCATGTCTGCATGGCTCATTTTCTATGTGAATTTTTTTCTTCTCTTTAAAAAGTTGCCATTCCAGTGCAGAGGTATACTTATTTGTACAGTTTATAACTTTTTTTTCTGAATTCCTGCATCCTGACAATATAAGCCATCTTGATTTTAACAACCATTTTGATTTTACTGCAATTTGAAAGTAGAGCTGATGATCTCTTCTGTCTCTTACGTTTCTCCTTCATGACTCTAGGAGAGAAAAAAAGAGCTTCTACTTTGCAATTATATGTTACTTCTAGTTACTTCTCTTTCTTTAATCTGAGCCATTCATTATTTTGGGAACCTGTTTCTACAGGAGGATTGGTTGCCCTTCTGGGAGTTGCTGTATATGCATATGTGTATATGTATAGTCTATGGCCTTCTCCACGGACACCCCCTTGTCGTGGGGGAGAAGCTTGCGTGCCCTTATGAGGCTGTGAGCCATGCTGGCGGTGGTTGTGCCTCTGGTAGGGTCTCCCATGCTAGTCAGGTCTCAGCTGAAGGGTCAGACAAAGTGTGTCCATGGGCAGGATGGGCTCACCAGCCTCCTGGCAACCATCCTAGGAGAAGGACAACTCCAACTCCAAACCCAGGCAGATGGAGCTCACTTAGCCCTGTAAGGCCATCCATCTAAGAGAAGGATACTCTAACTAAACCTACATCCTGAGGACTTTGCTGCCACCGTCCAAGCTTGCTAGGCCCTGGTAGATGAACCTTAGGACTAAAGGGTGGGGCCAGTTCTGTGCACACTGTTCCTCACCTAAAAAACCCACTGCGCAGGCTCGAAGGACTCACCCACATTTGCAAAGCCCTGCAGCGACAGGNNNNGAGGAGAAAAGACAACGCAGAAAGAACCGTGCCTCACCAACACCGCCCATGGAGACTTTCTTCTGTGCCTTTTGCAACCGGACTAGCCTATCTCGCATCGGCCTCTTTAGCCGTCAGCGCGCTTGCAGCAAGCGTGGGTAGAGCCCTTCCCAAATCTTCATTCGTGAAGCCCAGCCATGATGATGATAGTCTATGGCCTACATCTGAAAAAGAGGAAATGTGGACTTTCACACTGCATACTGATGTACAGATTGCATCTCATTTCACTGAGTCTCCACTGTCTTTAGAGGGCTTTTCTTAGGGGTCATCCAGAAATTGAAGTGGATCAGAATTTTTGAATACCTGTAAATCTAGGGCCATCCTTTTTTTGGCTGTTGTAATTCCCTTTATGCAGACAAGTGACATGTGAGGGCAGTTTCTGAATCCTCATGCAGTGTACCTGGTCTTTGAGATCAGGAATGCTGATTATTTCTTGATACAGCTTTGCCTCCACTTAGCTGCTTGTATCAGTGGCTAGAAGAGCCCCTGCTCTTCATCTTTTACAGGTGGGTGACTTTCAGTTAAGCTTGAAGTTCTTAATCACCTTCAGTGTCGGAGTCTGTCTTTAGGGAAAAGCTAGACTTAGCTTTCAAGGTTTTTATGCCAAAGTCCATGGTAGCAGATGAAGGAAGATAGGAAGCAGGGGGTGGGGAAAGGATTTCTTTTTTCTATCACGTCTATAATGGAGCCAACAAGACCATTTCAGGTTTCCTTTTTGCTTACTTGCACAGCCTTGTATAGATTAGGTGTGAGGAAACACCCTTTTTCTTCACTGTCTAGAGAGGAAGAGATCAAAATAGGTAGTATTAGGTGTAAAACTTTCACTTGGGTGAGTGGAGAGATGCAGCCTTCTGCTGTAATGTTTTGCTGCGACGTTCTGAGGTTGCTCTGTTGAGTTTTCTGGGGACTCTGTTTTTCTTTTCACAGTCCCACTTTATAGAACAGATCATTGTGCTTAGTTTTCAATTTATCTTTACACACATGATTCACAAATATTTTGTTGTCGGGATTGACTCCCACAAAGAAACAGAATGTGTATCTGTCATTGGAGTTGAGCTTGCCGTCAAAGAGAGTTTCTGTTTTAAATGTCTGTGGATAATAGATGCCAAATAGATGTGATATGATATGTGATGTGATAGGGTTGGAACTGGGTCTGTAATCTTGTGTAAGAGTGAAGTTAGGCTATAGTATCCTTTAGCCTTTGTAAAGAAGCATGCAGATAAGGTGAAAAGACAGTGTCTGGGACAAAGCTTGTTTATTACTTAAAAATAAATAAATTGTTTCCATCTCACTTTAAAAAAAATCAAGTAGAGGAATTCCAATTCTGTAAAAATTGTTTTCCTTCAAAATGAAATGTCCAAATGCAAAAGCCTTTGTCATACTGTCAGTCCTGTTCTGACTATGCAAGAAAATTTGCAGCAACATCCCTAGGCTTCTTAATTATTTTTTAAAATTTCTTTTCGGAAAAACTTGCCTTTAAATTTTTGTGGAGTCAATCCATCTGTCTTTCTTAGTATCTTCCTTTAGAGGAAAAGACAGTCCAAAGTGATGAAAGAAGAGTCCTTGCTGTTATAACCACTATAGTTTGTTGACAATGTTTCACTATTTATGTTCTCCCTGTCATCACAGTCCTTTTTTTTTTTTTTTTTGGTGATATTTCTGTTTGGGGTGCTGTTAAAGCTTTGTTAGGGCAAGGAGGAGGAAAGCAGGAAAGCTAAGGATATAGAGCTAGAGAAGTCTCAAAGGCATCCTTACATTTATTTCTTCTTCCAGCCCTTTTTGTTAAAATAAATAAAAACTAGTTTTGGACCCTGTTCAAGTGAGTCTGTTAAGAGGAATGTATTCTTTAGAAATGTTGATAGATATTCTAAATGGTTTTGACCAAACTCTTAATTAAACAGCCTTAAACTACTCACATCCACACCTCTGCTGTGGAAGTTGGAAGCCCCAGTCAGAGGCTGGTGTCAGTGTGCTTCTCCTGGATTCCCTAGCATTCACTCTTGTCAGCTCAGTGCTGAGGGTCCAAGCCTCTGTTCATCATAGTTCTGTTGGCTAGTGCAGAGATGGGGTCACAGTCAAAATACAGGATGCTGAATTTGAACTTAAACACGTGCACTTCCTGTGCGGTCCCCTGCAAAAAAACCCAAACAAAGTATTTTCCACTGCTATCTGAATCCATACTCTTCAGTAGTTTAAACTGTTCCACTAGTGAAAAATGCAGTCTATGGAGGTATTGGTTAGCATTGCGTATGGAACTTGGCGTGTGTTCCTATCAGTTCACTGCCTGTAAAACTTATGTAAAGTCTAGGGGAAAAGTTCACTTGAGGCTTAAATTTCACGGCATTCATGCAGCATAAATGGGAGTGAAAGCTTGACCTATTTTCCAATAAAGTAACCTATCTGTTTGGCTGTATGATTAGCTTATCATTCTTACAAATATCTTACTACATGTTCGAGGAAAAACAGTGTCTGTTACTTGCAGCTATTGTAATTTAGTTTCTATTTCTCTTTTCTCTTGCTGGAGCCAAGTCCATAGTTCTGCAAAACTGTAAAATATTATGGCCAAGATAAGAATTTTCAAATAATCTGCACTGTGCTTCTTAAGCCTTTTTTCTTTTAAGTTTAAATTAGGTTCCTGGGATGATGAACCCATATATGCTTGGAAAAAGAATAAATTGCTGCATAGGGATGTGTTTCTGGCAATTTAAAAACAAACAAGCAAACATAAGATTGCAGAACTGCATTTTCCTCAGATCTCTTAAAGTGAGAGTTAGTTAAACCCACTGTAGATTTCCCTGCTGTGGTTTTGATGTATTTCTGTGTGAAACTGACAGCAGGATTTGCTCGAGTATGTAGGCCACTATTGTATTAGAATTACATAACCATGTTGAGTGGTGAAAACAGATGAAAAGACGGGGATGTACAGCATTCCCTCACAGATTATATCCTGCAACAATGAAGACAGCTCAAGCTCTGCAGCGAATGTGGTCACATGCAGTCAAAAAGTTGGGGATTTTGAAAGGGCACGTGAGTCGATTTTTGTTGCATCTTGCTCCCAGTCTTTTCTTGTCTTCCTCTCCTTGCATGTCCCTCCCCTCTGTAACTGACTTTTATAGCCCTATGACTTTTGTGGCAGGTCTTCCGGTTTTGCTCTTCTTTCAGCGTGAATGAAGTTGTCTTCAGTGATCTCTCAGTAGCAAGTAATTGCATAAATCTCTGATGACTGTCAGTGAGAGTTGAAACAGCTGCCTGTGTGTAGCACACAGGCGATTTTAGCACTTTGCCTAGTTTTCTGCCAAAGATTCTGTTAAGCAGTCTATTTTGGGGATGTAGAAAGCACCTGTCATTTTAGTGTATGAACATTAGGCAGATTTAAGCAAATCCCGACTACAGTGTTCTAATTAGAAATGGACTGACTTTAGTCACTCATGAATTAAGACTAGCTAATTACAGTAATTTGCATTTACTGCAGGTAGTCTGTTGTCTGTGTGAAACCTGGGTAGACTTGTAAAACAGTTACTATGAGTAGCTGGAGGTGGGGTTCTTAACCATTTTGCCTGCCTTTCTCTCTCCAGTGTTTTGGTGTGCTATCTTGCAGTGAAACTGCGATCCTGTAAGGGATGCACAAGCTGCTCAGGATCCCTTTGTGTTTCCTTACAGATGAAGTATGAAGAAATTGGCAAGGTGATGAAGGCTTTTCGTAACTCATCACTTGGTGCATTCAGAGTCAGTCACATTATTAAATGCGGAGTACAGGAATTTTGCAGTTGGGGTGGAGACTTAGATTCTAGTTTTGCTTAAGTCCCCCACTCATTGTTTGTAACATTTGTAGTCTGTCCTTTCCTCTCAGTCTTCTCCATTAATTTGCCAGTGTGGGTTAGCATCGTGACAATGGCAAGCAGCAGTACTTTTTATAATGTAAAAGAGATTATTGTTAGAGATTTGAGGAGTACAGCTGTGGTTTTGCCTTATGGGCTTCCAAGGTGACCATTCAGTTCTCTGAACTGTGTTGCAGAGTCTGCATAGATTTATCAGTATGGCAGAACTAGTCATGTTGTCTTGGTAATTATGTACAAAAATCAGCTTTGCAAGTACATAGTGTACCTTGCTTCTCTAATCTAGCATGCAGCAAATGGGAAACAGTTTTTCAAGGGGCAGTCTCTAAAAATGGATTACTTTAATAAATAATCAATTTAAAAGAGAATAGTTTAATTATCTATTGTTTAATTTTTGGTAACAGTTTCAAGTTAAAAATAAATGCCCAAAATTTACTCAGAAGGTACCTGAAACAGTCACTGATACTATGAGGAACTTTTTCTAGACACAAATTAGATGGTATTACAGGCTTAGTATCTCGCAAGACCTTAATTATACTGTCTGTAGGCAGTAGTTTCTTTCATTCTTACTACCAATTTTTTTTACAAGATACCGTAAGACTAATTTGACAGAGCAAAGTAAACTTAATCCTGTTAGTTCATGATGCTTTGATTTCCTGCACAGTGCATCTCTCCAGTTGTGCACAAAGTTTTACTTGTGCCACTGCTGATGGGAGGCTGAATTTTTCCGGAAGGAAATTCCTGTAAGTTTCCTGTTTCATACTCTTAAATCCATCCCTGATGTCTTTACTGTGCTTTCCTCTGTCTTTTTTCTGCGGCATTGTACTGAATGAGCAGTCAGTTCTCAGGCCTTTCTTTGTCCCCATGGGTACTAAGCTCTTATCAACTGCATTCTGTCTGCCTTGCTCTTGTGCCTGCACAGAGCTGGCCTCAGTATTCCTGACTGGGAGGGTTTGTTGGTAAGAGCTGCATACAGTGCAAACTGAATTTAAACGATGCTCTTGTTACACATTAAGTTGTTGAGACTGTTTTTTGCAGAGAGAAGGAAGGAAAAAATTGTCCATCTCCACTCCTTCTACAAAATTTGAACCAACCTGCTTAAAATTGTACCCATCATTTGATACTGAATTTTTTTCCTAAAACTTCATTCAGTCAAGTCAGATGGAATTTAAATGACACTAAGGCCCTTCTCTAGCACAGACAGGTTTTTTTTCCAGAGCTTGAAAATATTGTACAGAAAAGCAGGACTGTGACAGTATAGCCAAGGGTCAGTAGTAGGTAAACTGTTTGGATGTTTTCCTACATGCCAGACAAGCAAGTCTAGTTGCTTCTATTTATGGCAGCATCACAGGAATTCAGAAAAAGTGCTTAGTTAAGGGGGAATTTTTTACTTACGGAAAAGATTCTCTGTGTAAGGGAATATACGTGGTGAGACAGTTCAGTTTCAGACAGTTGAAGGTTCAGACATGTCAGCTAGTTAAATGGGAGTATCAGATAAAATAGTTTCACTGTGTGATCCAGCATGTTCAGTGCTGACCCCAAGACAGATATGTTTCATTACTAATCATTACAAACACATTCTTGTCTGATCTAGGCAAGTCAAAATTTAGAAATAATTACTTGTGTGTATTATTTTTAATATAAACCATCCTCTCCTACATCTATTTTTAATTTATTTTTTTCTAAATTAGAGCCCAGCAGTTCTGGAAACTGGAAAGCATTGTTCATTTTCTGGCAGGACAGTGGAAATTTAACACTGTTTGGTATTGTAAAATTCCTGGTAAATATGCTGAATATTTTGCGTATTCCCTCAGGATCTCTGAGCAGGACTTATTTTTGAGTTTGTTCTTCAATACAGTGAATGTGCAATGGAAAATGTGAATCTAGGTCCTCCTTGGGGTGCTCAGAATCAACTGGAACAATGCATCAAGGATTTTTTTTTCATATGAGGAATAACTTCTATAGCTTGCTAAACAGTTGTGTGCTGCCAGAACACTTACTCTGGAAATACAGGGGATGCCGTCAAGTACAGGCATACCCTTCTTGTGTCACTTCTCTGTCTATTGTTGTAGGATTCATTGGTCAGTAATCCCTACTATGCCCTTAAAAAGACCATGCAGTCTAAACTGGGTGTCTGTCAGAACTTCAGTTTTCTGAGCTTCACAAGAAGGAAAACCACTTTCAGCAGTAAAAACAAGTAAAACCTATGGCTTGAGTATGTGCATGTATGTGCTTATGCAGTGCCTGGATTTTTCTTCTGCAATGGATGCTTTTTATTTTGAAATGTTTGCAGTGTGTCAAATATCGTGGATTGTTTTTCTCCTGATTTTACAGGGCAGGCACTGAAGGCTGTGTACTATATGATGCATCACAGCTGGGTGATTAGTCTGTATTATATTTTAAGCTGTGATGTTGGAAACGTTTCAGTTTATATCATGTAAGATAAACTGATCAGTTCATGATCAGTTTTAACTAGAAATATGGAAAAAACACTGAAAACAGTGTGACACTGAGAAGTGTCACAGAACTACACATTATACTGCACTATACTATACATGTACTATGTACTATAGAGTGATACACTGTGTTTTCCTGTGAAATTTTATTTCTTCATGAGAACCTAAATACTTAGTTGTGTAATTCATAGTGGACTAAACATTTTGTTAAATCCACGTAACAAAAAGCAAAAGGTCTGAAGCCTAGTGCATTATAAAAACCTTGGTTTCAACTGCTGATCTTACTGCATAGTGGGATGGTGAGGTCTTCCAAAAGTATTCTGTGTTATTTGAGTCAGGGCTATAAAATGATAGTTGGTCTGAATTAGATGCTTTTGGTGAATAAGGCAGAAAATCAGAATGAGCTGTTAAATCAGTGAAACGTGAAGGGATCCTACCACCTTGGACCTATTAATAATTTTTGCCTTTTTTAAAGAAAAACTGTCATTAATTATAATACATAGATTTAATGCTAATTCCACTGAAGTGTTAGAATATGCTTTTTTTTTTTTAGACCATTTTTTTAGTGGAGTATTTTACATTTTAATTTAGATAGTTGTATGCTGTATGTTTTACTAATTGGTTTCTGTGTGCAACAGGCCCCAGGCATGGAAGAGCTGATATGGGAACAGTACACTGTGACCTTACAAAAGGTGAGTGCCTGTTATATTTTTAGTTTTCAAATATTCGAGCACGGGTTTAATCTAAATATGCTTTGCAATAGATGTTATTAGCATATCTGAGTCTAGAATAGGATTAATTCATTGTCCAAATCAGATACTTTTTTTATTTGAAAGCTTAATTGCCAGTTATTCATACAGTAGTGCAACTCTTTAGTGTTGAGAGTAAATTCAATTAACAATTTAAGTGTCATATTTGCAACTGTATGATCTTTCTAATGACAGTATTATACACCACATGTCAGCCACATAGCTAAATTCATTATGGAATAGCCTAAAAAGTAAAGCAGATGGTTTTGCCGAGCACTTTGTGGTTAATGTCCAAGCTTTGTAATAATCACTGAACTGATTTTATTTTTGTAATATACTTTTATATCTACCAGTGTAGAATCTAGTGGAAAACCACTGCCATTAATATTTCTAACGTACCAGGACTACTGGCCTCACATAATCTCTAGCCCGTTGTAGCTAGGCTGCCACAGCATGGTACAAGGTGTGTGCTTTGGCTTTGTTGGAGGTGGTCTTCCCAGCTGTTCTGCTGACCTGTGTTCATTTAGCAACCTGTACTGAGCTGCATAAGTTTTTGTACATGTTCTGCAATGGACTAAACTGGACAACACAATGTAAAATAGCAATCTTTTCTACACAGCCTGTTTCATGGGCTGAATTATTGAGAAAGGGTTGTTTCTCAGATTGTAGAGGTAGAGGAGAAACATTGTAGAAAATCTTGGTTCCTGTAACCTCCAGCTTTTCAGATCTCAGATATCATGTAAATGAGCATTACTTCTTTATCATAGAGACAGACTTATGTTACTGAGATGGCAAAGGGCTATTGGACTTGCTGTATCAGCCATTACCTTTGAATCAGTGTTATTTTGGTGTGAAGCATCAAACTGCTTCCTGTAAAACTAAGGTGCAGCAAGTGAAGTGTGCTGTTTAAAAAGAAAAACACATTGCTTTTTCCTCCTCAAAGAGGTAATTACTTGATATCAACATTAGTGGAACATGAGCTGACAGACGATGAACAACCCGTGCTGAGTGTGAGCTGGGGGGAAAGCATGACTTTAATCTGCCACTATGTTGAAACATTTTTTTTTCAAATGCAGCATAATTTGTCATTTTTATTGATATGATGTGTATGTTAAATAGCTGGTAAAATTAAACTGTGTGGTTTTGTGCACATCTTCCTGTCTGCAGTTCAGTTGTGCTAACAGTTTTCAGGTCTAGAGCTATTGACATGCTTCTTCCACATTCTATGAAGTATTTCTTTGATTTTCTGAATGCCATCTTAGGACTTTTATGGATCTGTTATTTCAGTGGTGACAGGTTTGGTGTAATTTACATATTTGAAATAGTTGATTGCGATAGAGGATAATTAGGAGGAATGCACAAGTTCATTATTTGCTTTTTGTAATCGGCCAGATCTTGTTTGGTTTGATGGACAAGTAAGTAGTTATTACAAACTAGTTAGCTAACATAATGAAGATGAGATTCTGGAAAAGCTATTTCACTTTCCGAGGCATCACTAACAAAACATATTTACCTAAAAATAAATTTGGTGTGACTAACTAGTGGGATGATGAAGCAAAATCCAGGCAAAATTAATGAGTCCTTTACTTAATTACTAACCATCCCAGGGTTGTAGATTGAGGGTTTGGAACACAGGAAAATCTTGTCTTGTTACGTGGATTTGTAAACTCATTCTTTTTTAACTCTCTGCATGCAACTATCATTTTAAATAATATCTACTTAAAATGCCACCACAGGAACATTGATGTTACTCTTCTTTCTCCCTGTCAAAATTCCTATAGCTGGATTTGAATTTTGTTGTATTTGGTTTTGTCGTAAAGGATTCGAAACGAGGATTTGGGATTGCAGTTTCTGGTGGCAGAGATAACCCTCATTTTGAAAATGGTGAAACATCAATAGTCATTTCAGATGTTCTCCCAGGCGGTCCAGCAGATGGATTACTTCAGTAAGTACTTTCTGTTTTCTCTGTCTAGAATATTTTGAGGGCATGGCTGTAGAACATATAAAACCTTCAGACAGGCTTCATTGGAATCTTGGTAATTTAATCCACTCAAGGTTTGCTGCCCTCTTGAAAACCTAGATGCCTATTTAAAAAAAAAACCAAAACCCAACAAAACAAGTAAACTCTGCCTAGAGGTGTTTTTATTTGCTATTTGGTAAGAAATTAAATTTTAATGGTGTTGAAAAGGTTTTAACAGTCAATATGTTTCTTGTAGATTGCATTTCTTTTGAAGAAACAGGAGAAATACTTGGTATCTTAAAACATCCTCCTGGTTCTTCCTCCAGCAAACACATTTGGTTATCTATCATTAGTTTCCAAGAATGGCTTAAGCCAGCCGAAAGAAGGTTTGCTAAATGTTTATTTTATATTTGAAAGAAAAATATATGGAAATGAAGTGTTTCCGTAGTCCTCCTGAAAATTCTGTCTTTGGTGAGGCAACATCTATCAGAGACAGTAATTTTGAATATGTAGGCTGAGAGTTTCTAGCCCACCTGATCAGTTTTTTGTCCTTTGATCTGAAATACCTGATGAGGACTAGACAACTTGTAAGATGCCAAAGTTGTGCAGTGATAGTACTTTAAAAAAGTAGATTTTGTCTATTTTGCCAAACATTAATTTTTGGTCAGGTAATGAAATGGCTGACATGGGACTTGTTACTGAGTAACCGAACAAAGGGATTATTGTGAAGCAAGTAACAAATCATCCTTAACATAAACATATAAAACCTACATTTTATAGCAGTGTTCCCTGAACAATGCTACTGTCATCCATCCCATTCCATAATCACCTGTGATTTGGGAATAAAATCATGCCCACAAGATCATAGGTCAATTGTTGATGGCAAGGCAATACCAAAGAACTTGGGCACATTCAGACAAAATACATTCTGGAGAAAACTGAATGCCTAACTGTTCCTCCAGCAAATCAAAGAATATAGGCCTAACCTTCAGAGTGTCTGGAAATTGCAATCCTGTCATCTTTTTTAGAGTAAAGTGAGCGTAAATAGATGGACCTCTTGATATAATATTATAACATTAGTTTCAATACTCTCTTTGGATGTATAGGCTGAAGAGAGTTATTTTAATTCTCACATAAAGCATGGATGAGTCTGGTGCTGGAATATAGCATGCTATTCTGACATACTCATTCAGTAAAAAGGAATTGAAATGGTATGAAAAGAGGCACAAAAATAATTTAGAAGTTAGAGTGCCTTACAAATAGAGGCTTAGAAAATATAATCTTCTTATTTAAAAAGAATATTGTGATGTGATTTGATTATAGTGGAGAGAAAATAGTTGGTACCAAAGATTTCTTTTATCTGTCAGAAAATGGCAGAGTAACCAGTAAGTGGCTGTGTTCCAACAATAAAGTTAATAACTGAGTAATCACCAGAATAAACTAATATGAAGAGTGGTAAGTTGGGGTTTTTTTAATCTCCTGCACTTTTTGTGCTGAAATGCCTTTATGAAATTTATGGGTTTTAATTAGTCAATGTGTCTTAGTTTAGAGTAGACTAAAACAATTTAGAATTCCTTTCTCAAATTGACCACGCCTCTTTTAAATGTAAAACAAAATTTTAATTTCGAAAATGTGTAGAAGGAAAGATAACAGTTCTTAACTACTAAATACATTTATATGTATATGTGTGTATCTCCAGAACACCAGAACAGAACAAATAACTCTGTAACCAGAACCTCTAAAGAAATGAGTCTCTGAAGGGACGGAGTGAAACCTCTCCCGTAGGCAACGTGTCCTCCCTTGTTCTCCGTCAGAAAGATGCTGGCCCGGGGTGGGCAGAGGGGGCCGGGGCTCCCACATTGGTGCTGTCGGTGCCTCAGGAAAACTGTAGTAACTCCAAAGCGATGGTGACTGCCTGTCCCTCTGAAGCACAGGGCACACCGGGCTAGGAATGGGAGGCAAGGAAGAAGCCAAAACCGCAGGAGTCCCTCCGAGGTGCTTCCTTCCCCAAAAACCTCCACTGAAGCAGTGAGTGGAAAAAAAAACCAACTCCCAAAACAAACAAAAGAACTCTCCTCCCAGCCATCAGGTTGGAATTCAGATCATTAGCTGGGTCTTTGTCAAGGAGGGTGTCAGCAGCTCCCAAAGTCTATGTTGGTAGGGAAAGAAAAAATTCTGACAAATTCTAAAACTATAACACAGTGTTATGGGGCTATTTCATGGGGTGACTGAGTTAAGTCTTAATGGTCTATTTTGACATGCGGGAGGTCCAAATAGATGAGTCAGTAATCTCAGTTGGCGTGTGTTTTAGGGCAGGGAGGACTTCCTGTATATTATTGTTTTGTTGTGTTTTTTTCCCCAGTCATCTTTCTTGGGAGTAGATAGGACCTGAACACCAGCCTTCCAGAAAAGTGTACTTGTCAATATTAGACTAAATACTGGTATGACCGCAGTAATTTGAAGCTCTTGTGGAATGTTGCTGTGAAAGAAACCTAGACTAGGTGTGGAAGAACTAGGAGTTATGAAAGAACTAAAAAAAGTTTTAATAGTCATCAAAAATATTCTTTATAAAACAATGTGGCAAGGTACTTAAGCTTGACAAGTACATGTATATGTAAGTATGTGTGCAAAGATACACAGTGTTGCTCAAAGTCTAACATTTAAACATACCAAAAGCTGCTTCTAGGATTCAGATATTATAGTGCTTGGGTAACAAACACAGTTTTTAAGCAGAACTCCCTGTTAAACTGAATGAAATCCATAGGTTCCCTCTGGAAAACAAACAAAAAAAATTGTTCTGGTGTTTTCATCATGACTCCTCTTAAATCCTATTTTTCCTTTTTTTTTTCTTTCCCCTTCCCTCTGCTTCCAGAGAAAATGACCGAGTGGTCATAGTTAATGGGACTCCCATGGAAAATGTTCTACATTCTTTTGCAGTTCAACAGCTTCGGAAAAGTGGAAAAGTGGCCACCATTGTAAGTAAATTACAAATTTATTCACTCTACACTGGGATGTACCTATGTAACCAGTTATGATTTTGGTTTTCTTCTATGAAGTGTACCATAAAGTCATAAAGCAAAGCAGCCCTTTGCCCAATAGAATGTACAGAGTAAATAAAATAAAGTTATAGTTTCTACAGGTGAAACAAGTGGTAATTAACCAACAGCGTCACAAAATTACCTGTTGAAAAACTGGGAATACAATGTATGCCCTCTATGTTTATTTTACTGAATAATGAGTAGTATTTGGATAGAACAGAAGTTATGTGAGGCAAATTATGCTCTGCCTACACAGATCTTGTCCAGTTATAAGTAGAACATAGCTCTTTTTTTAATTCCTTCTTTTTCCCCAACCTCTATTTGAAGCATAAAGAATATTCATCTGTTCTATTTCACATCCTGACCTTTGAAGGGATTTTGTTTGTTTTGTATTGTACTGAACAGGTAGTGAAAAGACCAAGAAAAGTGCAGGCTGCAGCGTTGAAGAGAAGCCCCTCCCTCGACTATGAAGACAGAGCTTTAGATGTAATGGATGACCATGCAGAATTTGATGGCAAAAGTGCTCGAAGTGGCTATAGTGAGAGAAGCTGGCACAGTGGTAATGGAGGGCGCAGCCAAAGCTGGGGAAACAGCCTGGATCAGGGCTATAGAGATGAGCAAGACAGAGGGCGTAATCGGAGTAGAGAATGCAGCTACAGCCGTGATCGAAGTCGTGGTAGGAGCATTGACAGGAGCTTGGATCGAGACTACAGAAGAGATCGGAGCAGAGGAAGGAGCATTGACAGGGATGGTGTCTATGAACGGGACTACAGAGGAGACTACAGCCCACTCAATTATAGTCATGGATCTCAACCTGATCCCAGATACGGAAGGGAAGTGAGGAGTCGAAGTCGGGACAGGCTTCATTCCCGAAGTCCTTCACCTGAAATACACCACCAACATGAGTACCTTGGACCACAGGATCCAAACGCACCCATCAGTGTTCTCTTAACAAAAGGCAGACATAATGAAGGTAGGTATAGTAGGAGAGGAGAGGAGAGGAACTGACTTCTAATACAGCATGGTTTTTGATGGAGGAGGGAGAAGAGCTGAATTACTTTCTGCATTTTCTGGTTAAATTTTGACTTTTCTAATTGATGTCTTAGGTTGTTCTTTCATTCTTCCTAGCTGATTTGGGTGGGTTTTTCCTCAGCACTTTGAACTTTAACTTTGAACGAAGAGCTGTTCAGCCACGTAATTTCAGTCTTTTCGAGCCACTGTGTCCTTGATTTTCCATTTTCTCTGCCCTTTTCTTCTGGTAGAAAGCATGGATCTGATCATGAATCAGGTTACACTTGGCACATCTACAAAAGGGTTAGCTACAAAGGGTGAAGAGTAGACTCTGCCTTTAATAATAAGGATTGTTTGGTCCTGGTTGTTAAAAAATACTGAAACAACAACAGATGAAAAAGCCTTTCTTTGCTGAGCATTGACGTGTGTAAACGAAAGCCAAAAGCCTGACCTTTTGTGTTCTGTGAAATAAAGACTTGTGCTGTAAAGTATATCTGAGATTAGGTTGTGCATTCTTTTCTGTTTAGGGTTTTTTTGAGAGGATGTGATGGTTTGTTTCTGGGGAGTTTTGGTGTGGTTGTTGGGTTTTTCCTAATTTGCCCTGTTGTGATTTGTAAGAATTTTCTGCTAAAGTAAACTTTGTTTGGTAACATCTTTTTTTCATTGACTCTGGACAGGATCCTTTTCCATCTTTCTTCTTTTTTCCCTGCATGTAAAGTTTCCACTTGTAAAGATAATGCAGATATGTACACAAATAATGAGAAGTTTAGGGTGCCTTTGTTACACTATAATACTTTCTGCTATTCATATGGATAGTTTGCAGACATGCTCAAATGTGGTGATCTTTTAAATCAGAACAATATCCTGTTGCTTTAGGATGCATGTGTTTTAAGAGTTTTTGCCTTTCTTTTGAAGTAGCAGATATAGTGATCCAAGTCACTTGGATCAAAGCAGGTGGAAAAAAATTCCTTTGCCTGAAACAAGCAAGACACTTTCTGGGGTACAGATAGGACAGGGTCAGCATGCAGCAAATGGTGAAAAAAACCCCACAGAATCACAGACTATGCTGAGTTGGAATGGATCCACTAGGATCATTGAGTCCCACTCCTGTCCCTGCACAGGGCCTCCCTCAAGAGTCACACCATGTGCCTGAGAATATCATCCAAACACTTCTTGAACTCTGTCAGCCTTGGTGCTGTGACCACTTCCCTGGGGAGCCTGTGCCAGTGCCCAAACACCCTCTGGGGATAGAATCTTTCTCTAAATTCCAACCTAAACCTCCCCTGACACAACTTCAGGCCATTTCCTCAGGTCCTGTCACTGGTCACCACAGAGAAGAGATCAGTGCCTGCCCCTCCTCTTCCCCTCACAAGGAAGTTGTAACTGCAGTAAGGTCTCCCCTCAGTCTCCTCTTCTTCAGGCTGAACACATCAAGTGACCTCAGCTACCGCTCATACGGCTTCCCCTAAATGCGCTTCACCATCTTCATTGCCCTGTTTGGACGCTCTCTAAAAGCTTAATATATTTTGTTGCCCAAAACTGTACAGTTTTCCAGGTGAGGCTGCCCCATTGCAGAGCAGAGCAGGACAATCCCCTCCCTTGCCTGGCTGGCGATGCTTTGCCTGATGCCCCCCAGGACATGGTTGGCCCTCCTGGCTGCCAGGGTACCTTTTTCCCCTTATATGCCAGGCAAAATATGAATTAGAGAGAATCTAGTCCAGTATGTTAATAAGTGCCTTCTGAACAAAAGTATTGTTTTGCTGTTGAAGGTGCAGACTAATCATCCATCCATGATTGGCTTTGGATGGTTGTGTGTTTATATTGTGGTAACAGCACAGATTCAGAAGAATTAGCTCAAGATTAAGTGGGTTTACTGGGTATGAACATTTTTCTTGTTTTGTGTTTGGTTTGATTTTTTTTCTTTTTTTTTTTTTTTTGGTCATGGTATAATGGTGTTTGCTGCATGTACACTGTGTAGTTGTGTTTTTTTTTAAATGCATCCTCACTTATCTTCAGAGCTACAGTGGATTCTTTTCTTGATTTCAGAATATGGGCTCCGTCTTGGAAGTCAGATCTTCATTAAAGAAATGACCCGTACTGGCCTTGCAACCAAAGATGGCAACCTTCATGAAGGGGATATCATTCTTAAGGTCTGTCCTGGTTTTACTGCTAGCAGTTTGGTGGGCACTGGTTATAGTGGTTATTCTGAACCAAGTTATGTTATAGTAAAGTTCAGTATTAAAACTGAACACAATATGGACTTGTTTGTTTACTTTTTGTGTTACTGTTGCTTTCTTATGTCCAGATCAATGGTACGGTGACAGAGAACATGTCTTTAGCTGATGCCCGAAAACTAATTGAGAAATCACGGGGAAAACTCCAGCTGGTTGTTCTCAGGGACCGAAAGCAGACACTGCTCAACATTCCTTCATTGAACGACAGTGACTCAGAAGTGGATGGTGAGGTTTAATGTGGATAAAAGGTTCTGGACTCTGTGCAGGGACAAAATGGAGCTTATAATTTTTTTGCTGTGGTAGAGTGGTACTAGGTTCTTTAAAAATAAAAAAAAAAGAAAAGAAACACAAACTAACCTGAATAACAGACAATTAAGCATCAAGGCCACTTCTGGTGAAAATAATTTTGTACTAATTATATAATTACATCTTGGGAAGGGACAAAGATAGAAGCTATGTTGGTCTGGCAGAATCAGTCCTCTTGGAACAAGCAAATCAGTTGCTTTAATAAAATGTTTAAAAACAAGTGCATTGGACTGGTGTCTCCTTTTGAGGGCATTAACATTCATGTCAACATTCAAATGGAGGGAAAAATACCAGGACCAGAGGAAATCGTGTCCCCCTGGACATCCAGTTTCTATTCCCAATACCTTTTCTATACAAGTGATCTTGTACAGTGTATTAGGTGTATCTCTCAGCATAATCTTGCTTTTACAAAGGCTCAGAATGTTTGGGGGACCAGGATGTTACATTATTCCCTATGAAATACTTGCTTCTCTGATGTCAGAACATGGGGTGAAACTTTCTCTAGGTTTTACCTCAGTGGAGTCTGAGGTATGGTTCAAGTCCGAGGTCTGCTCTGTTTCATTTGTCACAGAAAGGCAATTCTGTGAAGACTATTAATGTGAAGGTGGTCTTTTGTTTGGGAACTTCCACAATACCTCAAATTAAAGGCTGGTAACAGTAGCTAGCAAGTCAGTAGTATGTTCAAAGTAGTTGTGTGACATAAGTGTGTTTCCTAAAGATTGTGTGAAAACTTCCTGAAATATTTTTGGGGGGATGGAGGGGTGGAAGCACTAAAAGGTATACAGCACTTTTTGAACCCTAGTCAAATCCAACTTGAAACCAGGAGTGGGCTGAAAAGTTCAGTGTATCTTATATTTGAAAACTTTGTAAATAAGCATGGTGATCAGGCAAGCAGATAAGTTAAACAAATCCTGCATCTCTTGATTTGCCACTCTCTTTATAGACATTTCTGAAATAGAGTCAAACAGATCATTCTCCCCTCAAGATGACAGATTACATCATTCTGATCTAGATTCACATTCATCCAATGAAAAACTGAAAGAGAAGCCAAAGTAAGAAATGATCCTTTCTAGTTAATTTTTCTAATGCTTGTCAAAGCACTTCTTAAAATGCATGACATGCTTATCTGATTTCACTACAGTTCTTTTTAATTTTTCTTTCTTTTAGTGCTAAAGATGACTCATCCAGTAGGATGTCCAGGATGGGAGCAATGCCTACACCATTCAAATCAACTGGTGACATTGCTACTCCTGCACTTACAGTTGTGGATACAAACAAAGAGCTGAAGTACCAAGATGACACGGCAGGTCAGACTCTGAAGGTTTTGGTTGATTTTTTTTTTTTGTCCCTGGCCACAGAATGTCTCCTCCCTCAATCATGTTGATGTATCTGGTATGCTCTTCATGTCAGACCCACTCTGACACACAGAGAAGAGGTCTTCTAGAGCATCTACTGTTAGCCTGTTGTCATAAGCAGACAAATGAAGTCCAATCTAGCTTGCCAAAGAGTTGTGTATCCCTGCCTTGGACTCCTTGTGCTTTTTCAAGAATTATTAAAAGGAGGCAAATAAATTAATTCTAGTCAAACATGCTTGATGTTTAAATCTGTATTAATCCGTGGCATGAAGGGGTTTACTATCTAATAGCTAAAAATTGCTGCCATATGTAACATTTTCAATATCTCATAATGTGTTTTTCCTTTTGTCTTTTTTGTTTGTTTGTTTTGTTTTTTGTGGTTTTTTGTTTGTTTTGGGTTTTGGGGTTTTTTGCCTTTAGTGTCTCAACCAAAAGCAGTTACACGAACAATTCTTAAACCCAGCCCGGAAGATGAAGCAATATATGGGTAAGGTGGGATTTGCTGAGTTCTTTTGCACTCTCCAGTGACCTGTACCTGATTCCTGGTTGCATGGGTTTGCATTTTTCTTTCCCCATTTGAAGTGATACTCCCATTGTAGGTTAATGTCAGGAGAAGATGAGATGGCTTCTAATGATGAAATTGGATCTGGGTTTACATGGGAACAGACACAATAGTTTTATTTTATTGCAGAGTGCATTAATAGGAAATCAAATTACATGTTTTCTTTGGAGAGTTTCCAAATACAGAAATTGAAGAGAGAGGACTGCTGAGATTGTAAAGAGAAGCATAAAGATAAGGTTTTGTAGATATTCTGTAGCTTGGAGTATTTTCTTAAGTAGATTTTCTTCTTGGATCTTTTCTGGATTGGACCCTGCATATGTTGTCATTCATGTGCAAATTAATCAAGTGATTATTTTGGTGAAGGGGAATTTATAATACAGGCTTAGGGTATTACTGAGAATGGCTGACAGATAAGTAGTGTCCTCTGTGTTGGAAGGTCACTCAGACATGCAGCTTTTCTGATGGCAAAAAGGGGAGCCTAGTCCAGTAGTCTCTCCCACTGCAATATGAAAGAGCTGATTGTTAACATACCACTAGGTAATACTTGGAAATATTTCTTATTACGAGAAAACTTGAAGACTTCTAACAAACATGTTAAACTGCAAAGAAAATAGTATGAATTTATTTCATATTACAGCTCTCTAGAGCACAGAGGAAAAAGCAATGAGTATCATTACTTAGAGTTCAGTCTATTTTCACAAAAAACCCAGCTGCTTATATGAGAGAGCATACAATAGGTGGGGAGCAATCTGGAGACTTCAAGAACAGGGACCTGTTTCCCTGCTCTGCCACATCTGTGTATGGCACTTAATCACTCTTCCTAGTTTAGTTTCCATTCTAAAAAATGCATATTCTCTGCTTCCTTCCATCACTGAAGAGCTACCTGGGTAAGTGTAGCCTCTATAGTGAAAGAAAGAGCATAAGAATATTATTAATGTGATTTTGTTGGTTTTTTTTCTCTTGAAAACCTTTTATTGTTTTATGCCTAATATCTGGCCTTACTTCTTTTTTCTGCCTGGAAATATTGTAGTCCTAATACGAAAATGGTGAGATTCAAGAAAGGGGATAGCGTGGGTCTACGACTGGCAGGCGGGAATGATGTAGGCATATTTATTGCTGGAATTCAAGAAGGCACCTCAGCTGATCAGGAGGGACTGCAGGAAGGAGATCAGATTCTTAAGGTACAAGTATAAGTATATGCCCCTGAAATGCAAATTATTTATGTATACTTTGGTTTGCTTTTTAACGGAAATACGGAAGAAATTACTATCTTAGAAAGTCAAATTATTGCTTCAGAATCGTGTATGTGTGGTTGAGGCATCTTATATATAGAAATGAGTTTGTGAAGGAGAATTGTATACCAAGTTTTAGTTTGCTTGCAGTTTTGTGGAAGGAGTAGTTAGAAGAAATATTAAGAAAAATGGTGCAAGATAGGACAATAAATTTTTTGTACAAGGCTTCTTCCTAGGCTTGGAGGGGGAAAAATTGAGGCCATTATAATTTTCTTCTTTCATCTTTCTCTAATTTCCTTATGTTATGGTGATTGATTTTTCCAGTTTCTGACTTACATCATCTGTGCCGCTTTATCCCTTAATTCTTCTTGNATTGTTGAATTTTCAGGTGTTGATTTTTTTATTTTTACTTTTTTTTGTATATAGGTAAATACTCAAGACTTCAGAGGCATTGTTAGGGAAGAAGCTGTTTTGTATCTCTTAGAAATTCCCAAAGGTGAAACTGTGACAATTTTGGCTCAAAGCAAATATGAAGGTAGGTGCTGTGAACAAAACATATGTGTATTCATGAAGATTTTAAGCTCTGCTTTGTCAGTGAAACACAAATAATCTGTCTTGTGCTTATTCTTGAGAGCATTTTAGTTACTCTCCTTTTCACTAGTGTAGAAGGTAGCTGTGTCCCATACATATGAGGGTGCATGTGTGATGGGTTTTTCAGAGTACTTCTCCATCTCTTTCATTATTAGCAAATAGTATCTCTTAGTCCTGAAGGGTGGTAAGGTACTGTGTGTTTCTTCTGCTTTTCTGTCTGTAGCAGGTGGCAGAGGATATGCTGTTACCATGCCTTTTCTACCGTGCTTTGGCAGTCATAGGGGATTTGGTCAACAGCAAATGGCCAGTTTTATTGATGAACAATTTAGGAACAAGAAAGCCTCTTGCTTTGCTGCTGCAGACACAGCCTGCTGCAGTACTGTAGTACCATAGCTGCCTTTTGCACTGGATAAGTGCAAGTACCTCCTTTCCCCAGAGCTGTAAGGACTGTATGCATGTAAGTTAAGATGAGACCGGATGTGGCACTGAGTGCCATGATGTAGTAATCACAGTGGTGTTGTGTCAAGGGTTGGACTTGATGAGCTCAGAGTTCTCTTCCAACCCAGCTGATTCTATGAAGTATGAAACACTCTTGATAAAGTATGTGTAGGGCAGTGATTGTAAATGACTGTCTGGTTTTTTACATCTTTTTGAGTGGACATTTAGAATTTCAAACCCGTGTTCTCCAGAATCACAGCTTAATCTTTCTTTCAAGGGTTAAAAAAAAGGTAAACTAAAAGGAACATCCTGTTTTAGTCTACAGAGACATCATGGCCTGTGGCAGAGGAGATTCATTCTTCATCAGGAGTCACTTTGAATGTGAAAAAGAGTCACCACAGAGTTTAGCATTCACCAGAGGGGAGATCTTTAGAGTAGTTGATACACTGTATGATGGCAAACTGGGAAACTGGCTGGCTGTGAGAATTGGAAATGAACTGGAAAAGGGCCTCATTCCAAATAAGAGCAGGTAAGGTGTCACCCTGTCTTCCTACTTGTTAGAAGTAAGGTTTTTTTTTCCCCTCATGTTTTTTTTGCTTCTTCTGTTATCCCTCTCTTCGTTTTTATTTCCCCTTACAAGAATGAATGAATTGTTTTGTCTTTACTTTTATAAGATTTGTGCCTGTAAAAACTGTAGATTTTAGAACCATGGCATTATGTAAGGAGACGATAAGAGAGGGTGGTGTTACCTACATACTAGATCATGCTAGATATGCAGCATATACCTAGAGCTTCTGTCTCAGCAATCAACCAAGCTGTGACCACTAGCGGCTTCATTTCATTTTCCAAAAAATGGGTGGTGGGCACTAGTTTTGCCTTTTTTTTTTTTTTCTTCCTTTCTCTGCCCTTTCTTATCTGTGTGCCCACCATCCCTCATGAAATCAAATCAAACAAAACAAGAACAACAAAACAAACAGAAAACCAGAACTGCAACAACCAAAACCCCTACACAATTAGGAAAGTCATGACTGTGTGAAAAAATAGTCTGATGATTAATCTTATAGAAGAACTTTAGTGCTTGAATTTCTCACATGTATCCTTATGGAAAGCATTTCAAGAATTTAGTCTGGGGCTAATATTTTTTTGTAACTGTATTCTGTATTTTGGTGTGAAATATTTAGTGAACCACAGCAATATTTTTGCTTAAATAAGCTTTTCTAGTCAAAATTCAGAAAGTAATAGTAATTTAGCTTGATTGGTTAGAGTATAGTGCTAATAATACCAAGGTCATGGGTTTGATCCTCATACACCCATTTACTTAAGACTTGGACTTGATGGTTCTTGTGGGTCCCTTCCAACTCAGAATGCTCTGTGATTCTGCAGTGCTGAAATGTGCACAATGAGTAAAAATTCTAATCAGGAAGAAAAAAAAACCAAAAAAACCCCTCCAAAACCCAGAAATTAAGGTATTTTAGACTATGGCTTTTAAGTTCTTGAGCTTGCTTGTGATTTTCCAGTGGAGCAAAAAGCTCACAGTTGCATTGTATGTCATTATACATGCAAGTTCGAGAAATAAGGTTTTTATGTGACTCCCCTGGCTCTTTCCTGGTTAGTATATTCTCTCCCCTCTATTAAATTAATCTGTCCAAACCAGCCTTTGTTTCTATGCTGTAACAACTTAACTTACAAGGCCTAATGCAACAGAGAATAGTGACAGTAATGTCTTAGGCCTTTAGTTCTGAACTGCACTCTCTCACCACCTCTTTACAGTTGTGTTCTTTTATTTATGCTTGTATATGTTACCAGTTTAAAACCTCAGGACTCATTCCTGCCCAGCAGCTTCTAGCTGTGGCAAGTCAGAACATTATTCTGAAAATGTGTTTGCTCCAAGACAAAGGTACCTGAACTTGTCTATTTTTTCCTCCACTCATTCCTATCTGGCAAATTACCTGTTGCAAATACAAGATCCATTGTTCTTCAATAAAAGTGCCTTTGCCCTCTTGAACTAGTTCTGTACAAATGAACTTTCTGCTTTCCCTGTCAGAGCTGAACAGATGGCCAGTGTTCAAAATGCTCAAAAAGATGGCTCAAGTGATAGGGCAGATTTCTGGAGAACACGCGGCCAGCGGTCTGGAGCAAAGAAGAATCTGAGGAAGAGTCGTGAAGATCTGACAGCTATTGTGTCTGTGAGCACAAAATTCCCAGCCTATGAGCGAGTTCAGTTGCGTGAAGGTGAGGCTGCTGTGAGCAAGCTGCCTGTTTATTGCTGGCAAGTTTAACATCCAAATGTTTGGTCAGCTAAGAAAGTGATTTCTAACAACTTCTGACAATGTGAAGTTGAAGCAACAGAACGGATGATTTTTCTCAGAAGGCAAATTTCTGGATGTTATTAACTACTCAAAAAGGTTTTTATGCTTTTAAACTGCTGCTGTTCTCCTTTGCCTCCAAATTAGATATGCCAGTTTAAAGTTTAAAATGAAAAAAGGATGAAACAGGGCTTTCTTGTTTTCTCAGCTTTCCCTTGGCTAGCTCTGCAAGTACTGTCCACATGCCTGAGATCAACCCCCATCTTCATAAATACAACTTTGACATTAAATTTAGAGCTAAGAGAACCCAAGTATTTTCAACAAATTGTCCAAATGTAGTCATGGTTAATGTGGTCTCCCTCTGTGACTCTAAACTAGCTGTTCTACTAATGATGTTGAGCTGGTCAAGGTGATTTTCTGGTATTCGCACATGACAGTATTCTGGAGCAAAGCAAACAGTAAAGAGTATTTTAGGGAAGCTCCCAGATACCAAGATGAAGACTGAGAAAGAGAATGGCATTCCCCCATTAACTCTGAGGCCTGTGTTTGCTCTTGCTTTGACATGAGCATAACATAGTTTTACATTTCTTTTCTTCAAGCTGCCTTGCAGTTTGTTTAGCATTCGAATCTTTATTCACACAAAACCCACTGTGTAAAGGTTCATGCAGTTTTGATGGATGGGAAGTTTCATGAAGATCTGCTATATATTTTCAGATGTAGAATCTTCTAAATGCAACTTCATTAAAGGCAAGAAGGGAGCTGCTAAGTTAAAACAGTCTCTCTTGCTTTCTCAGCTGATAAAAGTTCTATATTATCCCGTTGCACAAACTTTTGAGAAATACCTATTTTTGAATATACTTTTAAATATCTTCTACTTATTCATAACTTTGCATAGTAACTGAGGACCTTGTCTGTTACATATAAAGCCAGTCTTATCAGATATATCTTTTTTACAAATATTTTTCTTTCAGCTGGTTTTAAGAGACCTGTGGTGATATTTGGCCCTATTGCAGATGTTGCTATGGAGAAGTTGTCAAATGATTTGCCTCACCTGTACCAGACAGCAAGTAAGTGGTGCTCCTACTTTCTTTTTCATCCTTAAGTGAGAGAATTGATATCTTAATAATCACAGGTGCCTGGCCACTCTAGGATGAGCTAAAATGTTGTCTTTCCAGAGACAGAACCCAGAGACGCAGGTTCGGAGAAATCAACTGGGGTAGTGCGCTTGAACACTGTGAGGCAAATCATTGAGCAGGTAGAGTATTTATCTGAAAATTACTATGGTTAAAGGCATGTTGTTTGATTTGTTTGCTCCTAGAACTGGCAGAGTACTGAAATCTTCGCTGCATCTATTTCTGTAATAAGCAGACTTGGCTTAAATGATAAAGCTGTTTTGAAATTGTTCAACAGCAATTTTTGTAATTTTTATAGCTTTGAACCTGATATTAGAAGTTAAATTATCTTAGTCAATGCTAAATTCGGACAGCGGAGCATCTGTGTTTTACTGTATGCTTTCTGAATTTGCTATAGAGGCTTTACTCTGAGGCAGTGCTCTACTTGCTCTTACTGTCATCAGAAATGTAACATTCTAGATGTGATATAACTGTGAGAAAACATCCAAAAAGTTGCTGTCTTGTTTGGACAAAAATATCCTAGGATTCCATGTTCCAATCACCTCCTTGTTCCCCACAAGCACCACATTGACTGGCCTTTCTTGTTAACAGGACAAACATGCTCTGTTGGATGTCACTCCTAAAGCAGTGGACTTACTAAATTATACCCAGTGGTTTCCAATTGTGGTCTTCTTTAACCCAGACAGTAAACAAGGTGTGAAAACCATGAGACAAAGGCTATGCTCTACATCAAACAAGAGCTCGAGAAAACTTTATGAGCAAGCAAACAAACTGAAGAAAACTTGTTCCCACCTCTTTACAGGTAAGAAAGAAGGTTTTTCTAACCTGCTTACTAAGAGTAGTGAATGTGACTGTGTAAGTCTTGAGACATCTACTTATTACTCTGCATAGCAACTCATGTGGGCTGGAACTAAAAGGGTGGAAAGGTATGGTTGTGAGCAATCCCTTCCTTGACCTTTTTTCAAAGTTTCAAAACTCGAATGCAAAAGAAATTGTGAGTTTGTATATTGTCATTAAAAGATAAGTGATTTAATAAGCTTGCAAATGGACAAATAATAGAATAAAAATACCATACTTCTGACAATGATCTAAATAAAATAGTTGTTTAACATTCTCACATAACTAAAACAAAAAGTGCTAAACAGCAAAGACTGGATAATGCATTGCATTTGCTGTGTATATATACTTTCTCCTTCAATTTTTACAGCAACCATCAATTTAAATTCAGCCAATGATAGCTGGTATGGTAGTCTGAAGGATACGATTCAGCAACAGCAAGGAGAAGCAGTTTGGGTATCGGAAGGAAAGGTAAGTAGTCAATCCGTACTCTCAAAATATCTCTTGCCAGTAAAAATTGTTCTAAATTTTGTTTGTCAGTGATGGGCAGGCTAGACAACTAGTGAGTTGATGTCTGACTTGGTAACAAAAAATAATGTTGTTCTTGCTGTTGTACTTTGGAGCTTTCGTCGCTAATGCTGTGGCTAGTGGAGAACAATGGGGAGGGATAAACTTTTACAGGACTTTTTGTTGTGATTCTGCATTAGTTTCTTTCAGTTCTGCAAAGTCATTCCAAAGGAGTTGTTTGGCGTGATGTTGAGACTTAACTGGACTCTTAATTCTCATTTATTTAATCTTTGTCCCTTAATTCCCTACTGACTTTTCTCTAGATGGATGGGATGGAAGATGATGCAGATGATCGTATGTCTTACCTTACTGCAATGGGTGCTGACTATTTGAGTTGTGACAGTCGGCTGATCAGTGACCTAGAAGATACAGATGGAGAAGGAGGTGCATACACTGATAATGAACTTGATGAGCCCTTGGAGGAACCAAGGATTTCATCTGTTAGCCGGTCCTCTGAGCCTGTGCATCACGAGGAGGTGAGATGATTATTTTTTTCAATAAGGCTTCACTCTGGGCTTTCTGAGAGCCCTCTATGAATGGATTGAAAATGAAGGGTTTTTTTTAACCGCAGCTTTATCTTCCTTCTGATAGTGTTTAGACCTACATTGTGTACAGCAAAAATAAGAAGTCTGCTTTTCAGCCTAAGTTTATAGATTTCCTGATGATGTCTCATCACCTGGAATTTTGGAATTATATCTGCAGCAATCATAGTCAGATTGCTGAGAGACATTTGACTCCTGGTAACTTTTCCCAAAGGAGTAAACTTGAGAGAGAGGAAAAATGATTGGATTATTGACTACTGTGGTGATTTTATGTCTTATTTTCTTTCACAGAGTTTAAAAAAATTTACTCCAGAACCAAGGGCGCAGTTGAGAAAAGCTGGTAGCAGGGAGATCCTTAGAGAACCAAGTCCACCTCCAGCATTCAAGCCTGAACCACCTAAGGTAAACTTTTAGAAACTAATCTGAATATAAACATCCCCTTTCTGAAGAACTTTCCAGGGTGGGGCATTGGAAAGACCAATAGGAATGATCAGAGACTAGAAAACTTTGTAAGTGTGGAGACAAGGAATGACTGAAGGTGTTGCAGGATCAAGCAGAGAGAAGACTTACTGGATACAAGTTCTATTCAAACAGAAAATATTCCATATGAAATAAGAAAGTAGACTCCTTTTTGTGTCTGTTAACAAACAGAAAGGCACTTTTTTAGCTCAGCAAGAACCTAAGTAGGCTAATCACCGGGAAAAGCGTATCTGATGTCTGTTACTGTGAATCACAAAATCAGAATCTACTATCTCTGACCATCACCAGGAATTGATGTTAACTGTTTATTCAAACATTGCTCAGGAGTGATGCAGGGGGTGGAAATTACAGTGTCTGAACACCAAATTCTATTTTAGTGATTCCTGATTTCCCCTGACCCCAAAGTTCTTTCTTTTTGAGGATTGGTGCCCTTATATAATGCAAGTATTCAAAATACAGTTCAGTAAAGATTGGGTAGACTAATGGAAGGAACATGTAAGGGAAACAAAAGTGGAATATAAACCAGAATTGGGTCTTGTGCACTTCTAAACTCCTGGTAGTGATACTCCACTTTAGATAGTACTGAAAAAATTATTTGGGGCACCAGTTTTCTGTGTGCTGTACCCTAACACATATTGTAGCTCTGGTAATCCTTAACAAATGGGACAAACAAGTCTAAATGTCTACAGGCTGATGTGTAGTCTATGAGCATACAGCCAAAATGTTGAGCAATTCAAATACCTTTCAAGTGTTACATTATATGAAGATTGACACTGTTAAATATATATGCAAAGTGATTAATTTCAAGTTAAAGCCCTCTTTTGAAATGAAAATTATAAAGTTGCTGCTGTAAAATTTGTCATTGTGTTTTGTACTTGCAGGGAAAGTTACAAAACAAAGATGATCTATATGACTTCCCCAAGAACTATGACTTCAAATCAAGTAATGTTGCTGTCAGCAGTGAGACTTCAACTGTGCCAGCTAAAGCAGCACCACCACCTGTGTCTGTGAAACCTGCCTTTGGACGTCCCATTCTGAGAAGCTCTCAGCCAGCAGTTCCACCTGCAGAGGAGGAGGAGGAAGAGGCAAAGTTGGAAGAGGAAGGAAGTGAACAAGAAAATACTCCAAAATCGGTATTGAGAAAAGTAAAAATATTTGAGGAGATGGATCATAAGGCAAGGATGCAAAGAATGCAAGAGCTACAAGAGGCCCAGAATGCCAGGGTATGAAGAAAAGTATTTCTCCCTCCTATGCTTTTCAGCCTATAGAACAGCCTGAGTCCTGAAAATGAAAATCATGCCCTTTGTGTTTTGTTGCTTCTGGAGGGAGAAGTTTTGGAAACCACACATAGAGTCATACCATTATGTGCATTTGGATATAAAAAGGGGACATATTTTAAGGCTTCCTGGTGCAACTACAGAAAGCTGACTTCTAATAACCCCGTTGCTTTTGGCAATCTGTTGTTTTCATGTGCAATTTGAATTACTACTCTAGCAAAATATTATATATAATTGTAGGAATATCAATAGGATGTAATCCATTTTTGCTTTAATGGTTTTAGATGTAGCTGTGACCTGCTAGGTCCTAGGTCCTAGAGTAGGAGCGCTAATGGATAGACTTAAAAAGAACAGTTGTTTCTTTTTCTTTCTACTTTCCTTTAAAGCTTGAAATAGCCCAGAAGCATCCGGATATTTATGCTGTCCCGGTCAAAACACAGAAGTCAGACCAGAACTGGCCCCAGACAGTGAGGTATGGTTGTATACAGTTTTAAGCATTCTGTCTTGATTTTCTACTTTGCCAGGTTTCATTCATACGAATTCTCTTGCCTTGCTATATCATTTTGTTGTTGTTCCTCAAAAATTACTGTAAAGGTGGGGCAAAATTTCAGTGAGCTCTTATTAGTTTTCAAGATATTTGTTTCTTTTAGTTCATTGATAGTATTTGAGCCATCTAGGAAGAAACGCAATACTCTTTCACTGAAGTGTTTGCAGAGCCAGTTTTTCTTCCCAGTCAGTATTACCCAGCAGCTTTCCTACATTCAGGTCCTCTGATGTCCATTCTTCCTCTGCTAGATACTGGATGACTGTTAGTCTATCCTAACAAATAATTGCTGTTCTAATAATACCTCATTCCTTAAACGCTTATGCAGTTACAGAGTGGCTAGGGAGGCTAAGGATGACACTTGTCTCAGGTCACCCATCAAATCTCATGAAGGTCGTAGTCTTTCATTAAAATTCAGTGTGTTCTGGACGTGTTGGTCACGGTGCCACCTTACCCTACACACTGCACATTTCTGTGACTTGAGCAGTCACCTATGCAAGAGCTAACACACTGCACGATGGATTTTATTTTCTGCTTCTTGGGACTTTTCAGTTTTTCTTACACCTTAGTAACAGCCAATAGAATGGGACTTTTTTCTTTCTAGTGAGTCAAATGCTTTGATGTCACAGTATGTAATCTAAAATGCAAAAATGGAAAACTGTTACATTCAGGATTTCTTGGCAGGTTCAGAAAAGCATACTTTTTTATATAGCCTTGGAAGCCTTTTGGAAGTAATGAAAATTAATCTTTAACCACACTTTTGCATGCAGAAATCAGTGCTGTTGGTTTTTTTACAGGAATGTCAGTGATTAGCCTAGAAGGGAGTGTTTAAGCTCTTGGTGCGCAATATGTAAGGAGGATATAATCTTGTTTTTTGCAGACTGTGTTTTGCAAAAATCTTGGCTTTTGAAACTGAGGAAGTACCCTTTTTTGACAGATTTTATTTTTATATGTCAGCTTATGTCACATCAAATGGGTAGCACCAGAGTATATAAAGAGCGAATGTGCGTGTTATTTCTGTCCACTTTGAAGGCTAAGAGCCCTAGTGAGAGCCTTGAGCAAGAAGACTACCAATTTAAGAAATGTCACATAAGAAAGACAGGAAACTGAGGAAGCAAAAGAAGAAACAGGCATAGAAAGAACGCTGTGCAAAATTGAGGGAAATGTCAGTTGGGGTAGTAGCAACGTCTGAAAACCTCTCAGCTCAGGGAATAAGGTGCTGTAAAGCTATTGATGCCCATGTGTGTGCAGGGGTGTTTAATAATTTTAAATTTGGTATTCTTCCAAGTAGGTTGCATAGATCAAATCTGAGCATCATCCTCCAGCTTGATGGAAATAAGAGGCTTCTCTAGATGGGCTTACCATGGCCATGCAATTGTTTATGGGCTAGAAGGGGTTTTATTTGCTTCATGTGCCTCTCTAAGTTATACCTGACCATAAAGCAAAGATCAGGTATAACTACTTTTCAGCTTTTCATAATGAACATAAACATTATACCTTTCTCTTTCCCTGTCTTGTTATTTTAGCTCCAGACCTCCAGAACCCCAGAAGCCTCCTATTAGACCCTACCTGGAGAACCGCTGCAGTTATGGCAGTGATGCTGAGGAGGAGGAGGAGGAGTACCGTCGGCAGCTAGCAGACCACTCTAAGAAGGGGTATTATGGACAGCCCTCCAGATACAGAGACACAGAATTGTAGGCTTGCTAGTATGTTGATTCTAACACTCTTTCAAGATTTCTTCCTTCGCAGCCAAAGTGGAGCAGTAGTTAGTCTTGAAAAGCTATATTTTCTTGGGGGGTGGAGAGGGTATGCGACTCTACTCAGACATATCTATACACTGGAACTGGAAGAGTTCGTTTTTTGGGGATATTGTTTTGTCAGCATCTATGAAAAGAAATCACTATTGCCTGAATGCTGTTGCCTGTTTTATAAGGACCAAATCCTTAAAGTTTGTGTTAATTCGTGGTATTTTCATATTTTAACATAAAACCCCTTTTTTCCTTTTATTAATGCTGCCTTTTTGGACTGTTCTGCTGCGTTAAGAAAGCATGATCCCAGAGATACACTTCTTAATGCAATAGAACTAAATGTGAAAGTGTATTTGAAGAACAGTAAGTGCCTTTTAATAAGAAGCATCTGAAACTGTTTGTTTTGATATCTGATAACTGGTGCAAAGCCATAACACTCTAAAAGGGGATTGACTGTTTTACCCATCTTTTATTTTTTATCAGTTTCATGTTAACAATTTTCCTTGCATGTTATTTTTCTAAGTTCATAGATGCATATGCAATATTTCATAAACACTGACTGTACATAAAAAAAGGTGCAATTGACTGGGCGGTTGGAAAAGACCAGGATGTGCTTAAACAGAAAAAAATATGTATAAATTCAGTCACATAATAAAATTTACACAGACTGCAAATAATAAAGGATATATTCTAGACAAACCTTGTGTATCTTACTTTTCTTCTGAACAGTATTAGTCTTCTAGAGTTGCTGAGTTTCATGAATAAACCATTTCTGTTCATGGTCTCACCTCCTGCTGTTCAGATAATGGGAAATGACAGTGTTGATGCGCTTCACAATGTTCTGAACATCATTTTAGAATCTGTTGTGATTTAAAACTGATGCAAAACTGTGGGATTCCTGCATGAGACTTACCTTTTAGAGTACTAACTTCTGCCTCACCACTACTGCTGTTTATTCTTACTTGTGCTATATAGAATAAAACTTTCTGAAAGGGTCATAGAGAAATTACTGGGTTTGATCATACAATATGAAAGATGGTTTTCTAAAAATAAACTCCTTTCCAACCCTAACCATTCTATGACTCTGTATTAGAAAATGTTTCTTCACGCAGAGAGTGGTTGGGCACTGGAACAGGCTCCCCAGGGAGCACCAAGCCTGACAGAGTTGAAGAAGCTTTTGGATGATACTCTCAGGCATGTGATGTGACTCCTGGGGCTGCCCTGTGCAGGCACAGGAATTAGACTTCAATGATCCTTGTGGGTCCCTTCCAACTCAGGATAATACTCCCTAAAAACAAAAAAGGTAGAATTTTCTTGTTGAAGCAACAGAATAGATGCATAGCAGATGAGGAAACTTGTGCTTCTCAAATTAGAATCGTAGAATCATTCAGGTAGGAAAATAACCTTAGACTTTGTGATCTTAACTGTAAACCCAACGGTGCCAAGTCCACCACCACTAAACCATGTCCCTGCTACATCTACACATTTTTTAAATATGTGTGGAGATGGTGACTCAACCACGTCCCTGGGCAGCCTGTTCCATTGCCTGACAACCCTTTCCATGAAGAGGGTTTTTTCTAATATCCAGTCTAAACTGCCCCTGGTGCAACTTGAGACCACTTCCTTTTGTTGCCTGTTACCTGGGAGAAGACACCATCACCCACCTCACTACACCCTCCTTCTTGTGGACGGTGATAAGGCCCCTCCTGAGCCTCCTCTTCTCCAGCTTAAACAAGCCCCACTCTCTCAACCACTCCTCATAGGACTTGTGCTCCCTTCACCCTTCTCTGGACCCGCTCCAGCACTTCAGTGTCTGTCCTGTAGTGAGTGAGGGGCCCAAAACTGAACACAGCGTTTGAGCTGTGGTCTCACAGATGCCAAGG
This sequence comes from Grallaria varia, assembly GCA_013396735.1. Lineage (NCBI taxonomy): Eukaryota > Metazoa > Chordata > Aves > Passeriformes > Formicariidae > Grallaria > Grallaria varia. Next base: position 1,486 of record VWZG01010095.1, on the reverse strand, counting down.
CTATCCCTGCCCTAGTCCTCTGGCCACACCATTCCTGATACAATCCAGGTCACCACTGGCCTTCTTGGCCACCTGGGCACACTGCTGTGTCATGTTCAGCTGTTGTCAAACAGCACCTCCAGGTCCTTTCCCACCAGGCAGCTTTCCTGCCACTCTGCCCCAGGGCTGTAGATCTGCCTGCGGTTGTTGTGGCCCAAGGGCAGGACCAGGCACTTGACCTTGTTGAACTTCACACCGTTGGCTCATGGATCCAGCCTGTCCAGATCCCTGTGCAGAGCCTTCCTGACTCCCACCAGACAAAACCCTCATCCAGCAAACTGACTGAGGGCACTTAATCCCTTCATCCAGATCATTGATAAAGAAGATACCAATATAATATATTACATAAACATACTGAACATAAATAATGGAAATATTTCAATTAAAATGCAGTGTAATGGAGCTAAGCAGTCTCTCTCTGAGATGAGCCGCTCAAGATCAGTCTGCACTGCTGCGAGCCTGCAGGTGCCAGCATACAGGGCTATTCCCAGGGTGGTGACACCCGCCTGGTGCTGACAGGTGTCACCAGAGCCCCATGGCAACGAGGAGCAGACAGTGAAGGGCTGGGACTGGGATGGGCTGGCAGAATGTGACATGGATGCAGCTCCCCCACCTGCTTCATGGCCCCCAGCCCAGTCCGGGGTCATCCATCTCCAGCTAGGTTGAAGAGGCAGATGAAATATCCTATAAGTAGCTGGGAGAAGTCTTACAGTTGCTGGTCCTTTTTCTCATTGGGGACTTCAACTTACCAGCTGTGGGCTGGAAAGACAACACAGCAGACAGGGAACAGTCCAGGAGGTTTCTGGACTGTGTGGAAGATAATTTCCTGACACTGTGGGTGAGGGACCCAACCAGGGAAGGTTGGCTGGATCTGCCGTTTGTGAACAGAGATGGATTAGTGGGAAATGTGGTGGTCAGAGGCCGTCCTGGGCACAGAGACCATGAAATGAATAGAGTTTTCTTTTACAGAGTGGTAAGAGGCAGAGGGGTCAGCAGAACTGCTGCCTGGGACTTCCAGAGGGCAGACTTGGCCCATCCAGGAGACTTGTTTACAGAGTTCCTATGGAGGCAGTTCCAGGAAGGCTGGACCTTCTTCAAGAATTGTTCAGTCTGCAGAAGAGTAGGCTTCAGGGTAACCTTAGAGCAGGCTTCCAATACCTAAAGGGAGCCTACAAGAAAGCTGGAGAGGGACCTTTGACAAGGTTTTGCAGAGGTAGGGTGAAGAAACATGGCTGTAAGCTGAAGAAGGGTACATTTAGATTAGATATTAAGAATAAATTCTTTACTGCCAGGTGGTGAGGCACTGCAAGAGGTTGCCCAGACAAGTTGTGGATTTTCCATCCCTGGGACAATTCAAGGCCAGACTGGATGAGGCTCTGAGCAATCTAGTCTAGTGGAAGGTGTCCCTAGATGATTGCACCAATTGCCACATCCAGTTGTTCCTTGA
>VWZG01010077.1:14904-26152 GCA_013396735.1 Grallaria varia | reverse complement strand
TGTGTGTGTGTCTCTGTGTGTGTGTCTCTGTGTGTGTCTGTGTGTCTGTGTGTGTGCGCGCGTGTGTGTGCGCATGTGTCTGTGTGTGTGTCTCTGTGTGTGTCTGTGTGTGTGTCTCTGTGTGTGTGTCTGTGTGTGTGTGTGCATGTGTGCGTGTCTGTGTGTGAGCTGGAAATTAACCCCTCCTCCAGGTGTCAGTACCTGGGCAGGTTTTTAAAACCCGGCCCTCCAACCTCGGGAGGGTTTGTGGCTGATCCGGAGGGGCCTCGTGGGGCAGATCTGGAACGAGCAGCAAAGGTGGCAGAAATTCAGGATTTCAGGAAGGAAAGTCCAGCAGGGATTTTGGGAAAGTGGCGGGTTGGCTTTGGGGGAGTTTTAACCACAAAGGCTCTCTTCAAAGTCAGGGTTCTCACCCAGGGGAAGGAGAATTTAGTCCTGCTTTGTGGGGGCTTTTCTTCAGAGTGTTTTTCTGCTGAAGCTTTTGATGACCGAGTGTCAGAAATTGGGGATCTCTGCTTGTCTCTTCTGCAAGTTGTTGACTTCGCTGTGCTGGGAGACTTCACAGATCTCTTGTGTGAAGCCGATTTTGTTGAGAATTTCTTGCCCCTGCAGCACTAATGTAAAAAAAATTGGAAGAAAATGTTTTTGACATTCCCTCAAGGATTTTTTGATCAGTTTACTTTCTCCCCCCAAAAAAAACTATGAAGGAGAATGCTTTTCCTGAGTCTGTACTTTGCTTTTCCTCCCTTCTGGTTTGCCCCCAGGGAAGCTCTCCTGATTCCTCTGATGAGAGGGAACCAGCCTCAAGTTGTGCCAGGGGAGCTTTAGATTAGATAATTAGGGATTTTCTTTTTCATGGAAAAAGAAAAGCATCGGGACAGGCATGGATGGAATCACCGTGGATGGAGTCACATCCCTGGAAGTGTTCAAAAAACCACGTGGATGTGGCACTTGGGGACGTGGTTTAGTGGTAACGTGGTGGTGCTGCAGAGTTGATGATCCTAAAGGCCTTTTCCATCCTTTACAATTCCATGATTCCACGATGCCTGAGCTGAGCCTTACAAAACCATCTGGTTCTGTCTGTGCTCCTTCCCGTGGGTTTGGGGCTCTTGTTTAAGCCTGTGGTGCTTCTGGAAATTTGGGGGAGGATTTTGGGCGTCCCAAATTCTTTGTTTCGAGGGCTTTTTGGTACCATTGGAGCATGGTGGTGCTGAACAAACACACCCCATTGCCCTACAGGGCAGGGAGCACCATCCCTTCCATGCTGGTGCTTGGGGACAACCCTGGTGGGAGGGGACAGGTGTGTCCCCAAGGTGTGGGGAGATACCTCTGTGGATGTGGAGGTTGTGGGGTGGGTTGTGGCACCTGGAGGAGTCACCCAGCTCAGTCTGCCTTGTTCTCAGCAGTTTTTGTGTCTGTGCCAGCCCGTGCCAGGAGGACCCAGGACCACCAAGGCAGGGCTGGGTGGGGATGTTCTGTCCAGGTGATGCTGCTGGTGATGGGTCCCCGTGTCCCTGGGGCAGAGTTGGGGGTCCTGCAGCCCCCCAAGTGGTCCCCGACAGCGGGACCTTGGCCTGGAGCAGGGCTGGGGGAAATCTGAGAGGAGGGAGGAGGAACATCATTTTGTGCTCTCCTGCTCAGCAAGAAAAAGAGACTCTGAGCATCCGCTTTCCCTGAGTTATTCCTGTCTCCATTTCTTCCAAAGGCAGGCAGTGACTGGGTTGGCTCACGGGGGTTTTTTTGTGGGTTTTTTGTGGGTTTTTTGGGGATTTTTTGATGGTGGTTTTTTTGGTTGGTTGGTTGGTTGGTTTTTTGGTTTGGTTTGGTTTGGGTTTTTTTGTCTTTTGTCCTTTGCTTCCCAAGTTGTGCAGATCCTCTGCGGGCTAAAAGGGAGAGCAGAGGGGAGGAGACTGGGGAGGAGGGGAGAGGACCAGGGCTGGCTCTCCTTAAAGGATATCAGGCAGGAGACAAAGGCTTGAGCTGCACATGGAGAGCAGGAGCACCTGGCACGCCTGGCCCTTCTGGATTAATCCGCAGGGAAAAGGCTGGGCAGGAGGGATGGCGGTGGCTCGGGCTGGCTCCCAGCGCCCAGGAGCTGATAAAGCCTCGGAGCTGGTGATGGATGAGCATAGAAAATGCTTTGCAACTTTGCTTGGCCTTGCCTTTCGCCCACGGGGGGCTGTGACAGACCCTAATTTGGGACCCCCGCGCTCGGTTCAGCCTCGGTGCCCGGCGGGGTTTGTTCCTCCCGAGAGTTTGGGGGGTTTGCAGCTTTGTGCCAAAACGTCTCCTTTCGGGGCCTCTTGAATGTCTTTGTGTCTCCAAACCGGTGATGGCAGGAGGTAAATTCTGTGTTTTGTGACATTTCGAGGGCACGGAGGCGCTTCCAGCGGCGCTCAGAGTTCTGCAGGTTTGGGGTCCATTGTGGTGAGCAGGCGATGCTGCTGCTCGAGTTTGGGATTCTTTGACCCTCTCAGGTGGGTGGAGGTGTCCCCAGTGTCCCCGATGTCCTGCCAGAGGGTCCCCAGAGTGCCCCAGCCCCTCCGTTCTGGGCTCACTGTCGCCTCGGAGCTGTAGCTTTGCTGCCCATCTGCTGTTGGCCCGGAGAAGCTTGGGATGATCCCGACCTTTTGCAAGACCTAATCAGAATAAAAGTTCTTTTCTTCTGCCCCTTTTTCAGTGCTTTCCCTTTGGGTCAAGCTTCCCCGGGAAGAGACAGGACTCTCAGTCATTTCAGGTGGGTTTTTTTGAGCTTTCTGTGCACTTTGAGCAGCTTTTCGGTTCCATTGCAAAGTGACCACAGCACGAACTCACAAAGCTGAAGGGCTCTGTTCATTTAAAATCCTGTTTCTGGGTGTATCTGACTGTTGTTCTGGAAGTTACTCTGCGCTTGAATTCATTATTTTTAAAATGACAAAGGCTCTAAACCCCAAATTGGAGGAGCAGATCTTGGAAGAGGAAACGCTGCCGTGTTCTTCATATAGCAGGAGTTTCTCTTCCAGGCTTCACTGACAGCTGTGCCCTAAAGCTGCTGGACTTGGTTGTTGGCAAATAATCCCTTTGTAGTTAACAAGTGATTTCCAGATTTGAGGCTGGAGCCAGGCTCTGTTCTGGCTGCTTGTCCCTCCTCTGGGTCACCCTCTGGCCTGAGTGTCGGTGCAGCATCCCAGTGAACTGGGCCAGCTGAGGAATAAGCAGTGATGGGGTGTTTCCCCCTCCTCCTGCTCTCCCTGCCCTCCAAGGATGGATTCTTTTCCCCAGCTGGCTCATTTGCATCAACACTTTGGTGGTTGAGCAGTGGTGGTGGTGGCAGGGAGAAGATCCAGGCAGGATAAGCAGCTTGGGAACCATCAGAGCCTGGAGCTTCCTAAGCAGATGCTGTGTGGGATGACCACAATCTTCAACTGCTTGGAGAGGCTATTTCAGTATAATTCATTTTAACCCTACCTCAGATTTTGGGGAGCTTTTAATACGTCAGTTCTTTGTGGTTTTGTTTATTTTAGTCTATTTTTTTCATGCACAGTGTGACTTGGACTAATTGCTTTGCCACTGTCCTGTACCAGAAATTCTCTGCCAATGCTGTTTTTCCCCCTAATAAAAGCCTCGAGGCAGCAGATAATGTGTGAAAATAGACTTTTTCCTTTGATCTTCTGTTGTTGGTGTCGTTGAGAAGACCCTGGTGAGGTCGTCAGTATCTCACCAGTGGGAGGTAAGGTGGTAACTGGCATTTTTGATCTTAAAATGCCGTTCACCCCATTAACCTGTGATAATATAATGGATTTATGTGGGATGAGCTTCTGCTGGATGGATACTAGGATTGAATATGCAAGTTGCAAGGTGGAGAAAGCCAGAAGTGAGTGAAATTAAAGGAATAAACAGCGGGTTTTATGCTGCTCAGTGATGTGAAGAATACTTCGTGCTTATTGTCTGTAGAGTTCTACACTACAGCCATAACATACTGACTTATTTTTGCTTTAGGAATAAAAAAAGAGCTTTTAACATATAATTAAAAAAACCCCACAACTGATGTTTTTGCATGCTCTCCAGGTTGAGTCGTTCATGGCAACCCAGGTATTTTAAAGGAATATCTCTACCTTTTTGCCATTAATGGATAGATTTCCAAGGTTTTGACCTTTATCTTTGCATCACTTAAACTTTGTAATTCTTTGTTGTGCAGCTTTGTCAGCAATTAACTTCTGGTTTTCTCTTTGCTTCTGGGTAATCCTGAAGTGTTCAGGATGCAACCAAAGACTTGTATTTAAACGTGAATGTGCTGCTCAGGGGGGAGGGAGAGCTGATGAGGAGACATTTGTGGTGCTGGCCAAATGGAACGCTCCTGGGAGAAGAAATTAAGCTTGAAAATGGGCATTTGCTGTCTGAGACAACCGAGTGAAAAGTTCATCTGTGCCCGTATCTCCCATGTTGGTGATTGTGTGAATTGTGCCACGTTGTTTATTTGATCTGAATCTTCCTCTTAACGTATAAAAACATTTTAGCATGGTCTGTGCTTAATGTGCCTCTTCCACATGAGAAGGAGTTACCGTGGAAGGCAAAATACCCATTTAAGAGTTTGAAAATGAACACACCTTTTTTCAGGAAGGATATAGGAATCGCCTGTTGTGCTGGTAAATCGGCAGGAGAAATGAATCCAACTCAAAAGAGTTTAGAAGTCAGAACTACAATTTAATAAAAAGATTACAATAGATACACTGATACAAAGGAAAATTGGTTTCAGCCCTCCAAACCCAGTTGTACAACCCAGCCCCCTGGGGCACAAACAGAATGGTGCTCACCAGCCCCTGTGCTGAGCACCACGTGGTCCCCCTGAGTCCAAAGCAAAGAGAAAAGGAAAACCTGCTTTCCTTCCAGAAGGTTGGTGGTCACAGTCTGGCTGAGAGTGGTAGTTGCAGTCCTGTTGAGGTTCTGGTCCTCCTCTCAGTCTGACTGANCAGAGGGGAGTTATCCCACCTGAATCCTCGGTGTGAGGACAGGGAACCCTCTTATCTCTGTTTTCCCATGCACCCAGTTCATAGCCAGAGGTGTCAGGTGTGTCCTGGGCAGCTGTTGCAAACAATGCATCATTAACAGTTCATGATAAATGGCAGAGAGGGTATGGAATACACAGTTCCAGTTACATTCCCACAGTGATAAACTGGTCCCAGCCACTGTAACTAGGACACCTCTCCTGAGCTCTCCTGAGTGCTGGGATTGAAATCCAGAGGGTTTCAATTCCCTTCCACGTTTCTCTCCTGTGTTTCTTCCAGCCCAAGTGGGAAGAAGTTCCGGAGCAAGCCGCAGCTGGCGCGGTACCTGGGCAGCTCCATGGACCTGGGCACCTTCGACTTCCGCACGGGCAAGATGCTGATGAACAAAATGAACAAGAACAGGCAGAGGATGCGCTACGACTGCTCCAACCAAGCCAAAGTGAGAGCAGATGCAGTGCCACAGCCCCCCTTCATCCCCCAGCTGCTGCTGGACTGCCACGGCAGTGCCTGGGGATGTCTCAGTGCCCGGGGTGGAGGGAAAACGAAGTGGTTTGGAATTTCAGTGTGAGAACATCTCTGTTATGGAGGGTGGTGGGACAAATGCAATTCCCTGCTGCTCCCGCTGGGTTGGTGCCATGGAGAATGTGGTGGTACTGCTCGGTGTCTGTGCAGAAGAGCAGGGAAGAGACTGTCATCTCTGTCTCTTCCCAATGCAAGAAGGATGTGGACCTGGGAGAGACTCCAGAGAGGCCATGGAGATGCTCCCAGGGCTGGAGCCCCTCTGCTCTGGAGCCAGGCTGGGAGAGCTGGGGGGGTTCACTTGGAGAAGAGAAGGCTCCAGGGAGACCTGAGAGCCCTTTCCAGTGCCTAAAGGGACTCCAGGAGAGCTGGGGGGGTTCACTTGGAGAAGAGAAGGCTCCAGGGAGACCTGAGAGCCCCTTCCAGTGCCTAAAGAGGCTCCGGGAGAGCTGGAGAGAGACTTGGGACAAGGGATGGAGGGACAGGACATAGAGAATGGCTTCCCACTGCCAGAGGGCAGGGATAGATGTGATATTGGGAAGGAATTGTTGGCTGGGAGGGTGGGCAGGCCCTGGCACAGGTTGGGCAGAGCAGCTGTGGCTGCCCCTGGATCCCTGGAAGTGTCCAAGGGCAGGTTGGATGGAGCTTGGATCAACCTGGGCTGGTGGAAGGTGTCCCTGCCCATGGCAGGGGGTGACACTGGATGGGCTTTAAGGTCTTTCTAACCCAGACCATTCCATGATGCCCTTCCCTGCAGTGTGGGCTCACCTTCTCTAGCACAGTCTTCTCCAGATCTCCAGGTGGCTCCTGGGGCTGTGCAGCAGCTCTGCCCTGCCCTGGCCTTTGGTTTGGGAGGAGAGGAGGGATGTGGATCCACAGGGATGAGAAGGTGGTGCAGCCTCCTGCCACTGACTCACTGGAGCTCTCCCAGGCCATGCTGGTGTCTCAGCTTTGGAACTGATGAAAGAGGAGGAGGCATCTGGGGCAAAAAGGTGGACAGGCAAGAGGAGGGTGAGACCTTTTTGTAGAAGAAAATAAAAGTCTGGGTTTGGTCATTTGGATCATTGAGGTGTAGTCAGGGTGACAGTGACACTGGGGGGCTGCCTCTCTGGATGGATCCACTCAAGTCATTGCTAAGGATCTCCATTGGGTGCTAAAAGCTTCCTCAGAACCCAAAAGCTGATCTCTGTGTGCCTAAAATGAACGTGGAAAAGGCACAATGGTTGTGTTAGAAATCCCTCAGCCATCACCAGGGCAGTGCTGGCAACGTTTCCCCCCAGCCCTGGGTGCTGCTGTGATTTTCTGAGCCCTGCCCCGAGGCAGAGCCCAGCAGCTCTCACACCTCTGGGGCTAAAAATTCTGCCCAGACCTCTCAATAAGTGTACAAATCGTTCCTGTTGGCTTCTGAATGGGTTAGCACCCAGCTGGTTCAGAATTATATTTGTCCTGAATACATCTTTTCTACATCTCATGAATAAATCTGTGAAGCAGACGCAGTGTTTGCCTCCTCAAGAACAAAGCGTGTCCCAGAGCCATTCCAAGAGTTGCCCGGTGGATTTTGGGCATGAGGAACAGTCCTCCTGTGCTTCCACTGACAGCAAATGCAGTCATGTAGTGCAGAATGGATTTAGAGCTTCACTGCAAAGCTGAGTTTCGTTCAGAACCGAAGGTAAAAAAAGGGATCTGGATTCCAGCCATGTTGGTTTGTTTATTGCTCTCGGCTGGATTGAAATGGAAGGGTTTAGAATAGTTTCTGAATGCACAAACCAGTCTCTAAATCCCTGTTCATAATTCTTCTGATTATTGCAAATACTGTGTTGTGATCTCCTGCTTTAGTGATCTACAGGTAGCTTGGCAAAACCTGCCTCCTAAATTCTGTAAAAATGGGGATAAAACTGATGCATATAAACAAGAGTGGGTGGAGGCTTGTATGTTAAACAGAATGAGTGGAAAACTTGGATTTTGGTAGGTCTGAGGCAAGATTTGAATTTAGTTATGCAGTTTTAGCAGTCTAACTTGTCTAACTTGAGAGCAGACAAGATTTCTGTTTGCTGCTGCACATCTTTGTGCCTGGAGTAGCATTTTAGCAAATTGAAACTCTTCTTGGGGGGGTGCTTTTCCTTTGCTTTTGTTTGAAACAGGGCAAGCCTGATTTGAACACAGCCCTGCCTGTGAGACAAACAGCCTCCATCTTCAAACAACCCGTCACAAAGATCACAAACCACCCCAGCAACAAGGTGAAGAGCGACCCCCAAAAAGCTGTGGACCAGCCCCGGCAGGTAAGACTTGCAGCTTGTCCAGAAAACTTGAGAAACTCCTGGATTTGCTGCTGGGAGGCTCCCAAAATCAAGCACTTTAATTTTATGATGCTGAGCAAATGCTCCCTTGGTGGTTTCTCTTCTCTGGTGTTTCAGAAGTCAGAAAAATCTGGTGTTTCAGAGGCTTTGCCTTGCAGTGCTCCCAGCTTTTAAAATCAGCTCAAACCCCGTTCCTGCTCTGTAGTTACAGGCTCTGTGCCCTGGGATTCATAGCTAAGCCCCAGCCTTTGGTTGGATCACAGTTCTGGGGTAGTTAAACCTTCATTTCCTTAACACCAAAGGGGAGTGTTATCTGCAAATTTGGCCAGACCTTGTGATCACTTCAGGGGGCATTTAGGATTAGAATCACTGTCGAATGTTCCAATTCCATAAGAATTCCACGTTTGAAATCCGTGTTCCTGCACAGGCCACATCCAGTGTGGTGTTTGATGTGGTGCAAGGCATTGAATGTCAGTAGTAGTTAACTCTGTCAGTGTGAGTGAGATCATAAATTCATTTATCATGTTATTATTAATACAAAATCAAAGCAGTTTTCTTATCAAACCATGTATTTGCAAACGAGAGAATACACCAAAATTAAAGGGAAATTCTTTGGTCTTAATTTCATCTGGTGAAAGGAAGGAAAAAGTGTGCTTAGGACAAGTAAAGGCCCTGGCAAAATAAGCTATACCTATTGGAAGCAGTAGTTTAACTTCTTGCAGGTTTAGTGGAATTAAAATGTGTCATTCCAAGAAGGGAAGTGATTTTAATAAAATTCAAAAATGTCCTTATGAACTTGAAGCCCATCCAGTGCCACCTCCTGCCATGGGCAGGGACACCTTCCAGTATCCCAGCTTGTTCCAAACCCTGTCCAACCTGGCCTTGGACACTTCCAGGGATCCAGGGGCAGCCACAGCTGCTCTGGGCATCAAAATAAAATCCCCTCTTTGAAAGTCACGTGTGTTGGCTGTGACTGCCCTTCTTCCCCTTGTTGGAAAAGCCATGTCGGTTCACTTGCACTTGGATTTTGACAGGCGGGAAAAGGGATTGGGATGGGCATGGACTGTTCAGGGTAAATTCTTGATGTCCCAAAACCTGGATAAAATTAGGATATTTTTGAAATAATAATTGATCCTCCAGCTCTTCATTGATCACATTGATCTCGTGAACCCAGATGAAGAGTTGAAGGTGTATCAGGTGTTGTGTCTGACTTTCCACCAAACCAGCCATTCAGATGTTCTTGAGGAGAATCTGTGACTCCAAATCTGGTGAAGGACCAGACATGGTGGTTCTCATGAGAAACTGCTGAAGAGGAAGAAAATAATACTTTTCCTTGGATGCAGCTCTTCCATTCCTTAACTTTCTCTGGGACATCTGAGACAGCAGGAGAGGGAATAGAGTGTAAAAAAGGGCTGTCTCAGATTATGGGCCTGTGGCTGAAGGTCAGCAAGCCTGGCCTTGCTGCCCCAGCTCAGAGCAGGGAAAATACCAGGCCCTGGAAGAAAAGAAAGTCTCTTTTCAGGGCAGCGAGTTGGGACAGAGGAGTTGTGGGGCTGATTGGCCATGAGGATTGTCCCTGCTGGCACGTCCCTTCTGCACTAAATCCACATTAAATTGTTCCCAGCAGAGCTCTCCCCTCCCCAGGCAGGAAGCAGGTGCTTTCTGGCCTTCTCATGTCCATTTCTGTTTGTGCCAATAACCACTTTCTTGCGTTGCAGCTCTTCTGGGAGAAGAAATTAAGTGGCCTGAACGCCTTTGACATTGCAGAGGAGCTGGTGAAAACAATGGACCTTCCCAAAGGTCTGCAAGGTAATGGGACTCTGCCCTTCACTTGGGTGGCATTTTGGTGCCAGTCAGCAGTTGAGCTGCAGGTGTTGTGTGTGCCCTCCTTGTTCCCAGTGCCTGGCAGTGCCATGGCCATTCCTGCAGCAGCAGCAGCTGTTGGTGCTCTCTGGGGGTCTCAGAGCCCTTTGGCCTGAGGAGACACTGAAGCAAAACTCTTTTGGGGTCTTATTTTCCAGAAGCATCATAGAATCAGACTGGTTTGAGTTAGAAAGGACCTTAAAGCCCATCCAGTGTCACCCCCTGCCAGGGGCAGGGACACCTTCCACCAGCCCAGGTGGCTCCAAGCCCTGTCCAACCTGGCCTTGGACACTTCCAGGGATCCAGGGGCAGCCACAGCTGCTCTGCCCAACCTGTGCCAGGGCCTGCCCACCCTTCCAGCCAGGAATTCCTTCCCAACATCCCATCTATCCCTGCCCTCTGGCAGTGGGAAGCCATTCCCTGTGTCCTGTCCCTCCATGCCTTGTCCCCAGTCCCTCTCCAGCTCTCCCGGAGCCCCTTTAGGCACTGGAAGGGGCTCTCAGGTCTCCCTGGAACCTTCTCTTCTCCAGGTGAACCCCCCCAGATCTCCCAGTAGGCACTGGAAGGGGCTCTCAGGTGTCCCTGGAGCCTTTTCTTCTCCAGGTGAACCCTTCCCAGCTCTCCTGGAGCCCCTTTAGGCAGTGGAAGGGGCTCCAAGTCTCCCTGGAGCTTTTTCTTTTCCAGGTGAACCCCTCCAGCTCTGCTGGAACCCCTTTAGGCACTGGAAGGGGCTCTCAGGTGTCCCTGGAGCCTTTTGTTCTCCAGGTGAACCCCCCCAGCTCTCCTGGAGCCTCTTTAGGCACTGGAAGGGGCTCTCAGGTGTCCCTGGAGCCTTTTCTTCTCCAGGTGAGCCCCTCCAGCTCCGTCATGTTTCCATTCAAACAGAATGAAAACAGCTTCCCTTCCCAGCTTGGATTTTCTTTATTATTAATTGGTTTTGTGCGACAGAAGGAGGATTTGCTGTTTGAATTCCCCCCGGGCGCTGTTGAAGCGTTCGGGTCCGAGATGTACCCCCTGATTAACCTTCCAAAGGGGCCAGCCCGTGCTGTGCCATTCCCGTGCCATCCCTGGTGCCCTCGTGTGCCCTCCTGGTGATGGCATTGCCTTTGCCCTCGCAGGGGTGGGGCCGGGCTGCACGGACGAGACGCTGCTCTCGGCCATCGCCAGCGCCCTGCACACCAGCACCATGCCCATCACGGGCCAGCTCTCGGCGGCCGTGGAGAAGAACCCCGGCGTGTGGCTCAACACCTCGCAGCCCCTCTGCAAAGCCTTCATGGTGACGGATGAAGATATCAGGTATTAAGCAGGAACACCATTCCTTGTGGTGAGGCGGTGCTTCTCCTTTTTTTGGTTTTTTTTTGGGTTTTTTTGGGGGTTTCTTTGGGTTTGTTTTGTTTTGTTTTGTTTTGTTTTGGGGTTTTTTTGGGGTTTTTTGTTGTTTTTTGGCTCAACACCTCGCAGCCCCTCTGCAAAGCCTTCATGGTGACGGATGAAGATATCAGGTATTAAGCAGGAATACCATTCCTTGTGGTGAGACGGTGCTTCTCCTTTTTTGGGCATTTTTTTTGGGTTTTTTGGGTTTTT
>VWZG01010077.1:932-14795 GCA_013396735.1 Grallaria varia | reverse complement strand
TGGCTCAACACCTCGCAGCCCCTCTGCAAAGCCTTCATGGTGACGGATGAAGATATCAGGTATTAAGCAGGAATACCATTCCTTGTGGTGAGACGGTGCTTCTCCTTTTTTTGGTTTTTTTTTGGGGTTTTTTTGTGGTTTCTTTGGGTTTGTTTTGTTTTGTTTTGGGGTTTTTTTGGGTTTTTTTTGTTGTTTTTTGGCTCAACACCTCGCAGCCCCTCTGCAAAGCCTTCATGGTGACGGATGAAGATATCAGGTATTAACCAGGAATACCATTCCTTGTGGTGAGACGGTGCTTCTCCTTTTTTGGGAGTTTTTTTTTGGTTTTTCTTGTGGTTTCTTTGAGGGTTTTTGTTTGTTTTTTGTTTTGTTTTTTGTTTCTGTTTTTAATTTGGGTGCGTCTGATGGAGCACTGTGGCTTGGGAATTCATTGGAATGGCTCCTTAGCAGCACAGTGGACAAAAATTATCACACAAATCTGCTCTCATATGCTCAAACCCCTTATTTTTTATTTTGGAAGAGCAGCACAGTGGACAAAAAATTGTCACACAAATCTGCTTCAAACCCCATTATTTTTTATTTTGGAAGAGCAGCACAGTGGACAAAAATTGTGCTCAAACCCATTATTTTTTATTTTGGAAGAGCAGCACAGTGGACAAAAATTGTGCTCAAACCCCTTATTTTTTATTTTGGAAGAGCAGCACAGTGGACAAAAATTGTGCTCAAACCCCTTATTTTTTATTTTAGAAGAGCACAGTGGACAAAAATTGTCACACAAATCTGCTCTCGTGTGTTCAAACCCCTTATTTTTTATTTTGGCCATGCTCTGAAGTTTCAGGTCCGTGTTTGGTTTTCGTGTCTGAGTTTTCCTGTTACTGACAAAGGTCTCTGAATTGGGGTAACCCTGATCAGGCCCAAACAATGTGTTTGGTTTCTCTTCACCTTCCTCTGTGTCAGTAAATAAAATAAATTACATTTATGTATTGACCAGGTCAAAGTCCTGCCTGCTGTGGTGGAGGGAACAAGGTTGCAATTTATTTAGCTATAGGTTGCTTTGGTAATGAATTATTTTGCTAAGGCAGGACTGGTCAAACTCAGCTTTAAGCACCTGGTAGAGAATTGGAGGTACCCAACAGTGACCTGCTATTTGCAGTCACTCAGTGTTTAGAGGTAGTGCTTCCTTAGACTGCTTGACAAATCTTTTGGAATTACAGGATGACTTTTTTGTGCTTGTTTTGTACCAGATTGACCAGAAAAAATGGTCTCTTTATAACTTACTTTTGCCAGGGCTGAGCTGAAGTAGGAGACCTGTGAGCCACTGATTAGGGATCTCTTTTTTTACTGTGGCTTGGACAGCAAAGGAGCTGTAAAATTTAAGGTTTGGACTCAAAAAAGGAAGGAGCAAAAAAAAAAAGGTCAGAAACTTCATTTTTCTCCAGTCTGGTTTTTGGAAATCTGAGCAGGGGAGGCTGAGTTTTTCTTGTTTAATATTAGTACTGAGAGGTAAAAAGTCTCGAGTCTGCTGCTAGATTGGTCAAATTTCAACAGCAATTCAACAGGTACAGGACTTTTAATAGAAAATATTGGACGAGTTTTTAAAAGTGTTTTTCACCTTCACCAGCAATGTAATGCCAAGGGGGTTTTTTTTACACTGAAATTCTTAGAGGGCTTTCCCAGTTCCTGCTTTTCTACCCGGCCTCGTGTTGGAGGGATTTGGGATTCCTGTCCCTTGGGAAAGGGGCAGCTCTGGAGGTTGATGGTGGCTGTTCCTTGCTGTGCACAGGAAGCAGGAGGAGCTGGTGCAGCAGGTGAGGAAGAGGCTGGAGGAGGCCCTGATGGCTGACATGCTGGCCCACGTGGAGGAGATTGCCAGGGATGGGGAACCTCCCTCGGAGAAAGAAGGAGGGGAGGAAGAAGGAGAAGAGGAAGAGGAGGAGGAGGAGCAGGACCATGACCAGGAGATGGAGAACGTATAGTCCAGGTAATGTGCCAGTGTTATTTCTCACCTTAAACTGGGCTTCCCTGGAGGTGGGGAAGTTTTCAGGAGGGATCTTAAATATGGGCAAATCTTCTTAGCGTGTGCTTTTAAAGGTGTGATGGTTGAGTGTCAGGTGAGACCCCACCTGCAGAGCTGCCTCCAGCCCTGGGGAACAACAGCACAAGGACGTGGAGCTGCTGGAGAGAGTCCAGAGGAGACCCCGGAGATGCTCCCAGGGCTGGAGCCCCTCTGCTCTGGAGCCAGGCTGGGAGAGCTGGGGGGGTTCACCTGGAGGAGAGAAGGCTCCAGGGACACCTGAGAGCCCCTTCCAGTGCCTAAAGGGGCTCCAGGAGAGCTGGAGATGGACTGGGGACAAGGCATGGAGGGACAGGACACAGGGAATGGGTTCCCACTGCCAGAGGGCAGGGTTAGATGGGATATTGGGAAGGAATTCCTGGCTGGGAGGGTGGGCAGGCCCTGGCACAGGTTGGGCAGAGCAGCTGTGGCTGCCCCTGGATCCCTGGGAGTGTCCAAGGGCAGGTTGGATGGGGCTGGAGAAGGGTCTGGAGCACAAGTCTGATCAGGAGTGGTTGAGGGAGTGGGAGGGCTCAGCATGGAGAACAGGAGGCTCAGGGGGGGACAATCCCAGCTCTCCCAGCCTGTGTCCAAAGCAGAGGGTCTCCAGCCCTGTGATCAACTTGGTGACCTCTGGAGCCTGTGAGGCAGGAATCAAGAATATTAAGGGGGGTGGAAAAGGGGCTTTTTAGGAGGAGAACAGAAGAAAAACCCCTTTGGAGAGAAGGAGACCTGGATTTCAGGTAGAAGAAAGAGTGATTTTTATGTTAAGCAATTCTTCAAACTGGAAGATTATTATTACAATGTGAAATCTGCCTGGCCTTTGGGAGATCCCATCTTTTATCTGGGCTCTCTTCTTTCCCCTTTTCCCACATCCCTGTCAGTAGCTCTGTTTGGACAGTGAATACCTTGAATTCCTTTCAGCTGCAAAGGTCTGGCAACAGGCAGGAAGCAGAAGAAACTGCTGCAGGTGAAACCCAGGAGATAAAGACATGGATATGTTATGGCAGTGGGAATTCTTCTAAGAGCTCACTTGCCTATAAAGGTACAAAAAGTTCTCCCTGACTTACAAGGTCTTTTTTTGTTTTTTTTTTTTTTTCTCTTCCAGGGAGTTCCATCGAAGAATTCCCAGAATAAACCCAATCAGCAGGGTCAGCACAACCATTTACAGAGCCAAGAGTGCACCACCAGTCCAACTGTAGCCCGGAGCATTTGGATGTACTTCAGGGGACATGGAAGCTGGTGGTTCATTCACTGCTGGGGAGTTTTGCAGATGGAACTTGACTAAACTCTACTCCCCCTTCCTTTCTTTAAAGGGGTGGGGTGATTGGGAATGCAAAAGTGGGAAGGGATAAAGGAATATCACATGGTGGGAGGGAAAATCCTAGGAACCAAATTTGCTATCTCTTTTTTTTTTGATTTTTTTTTTTTTTTGATTTTTTTTGGTGGGTCAGTGCGAGGTGATACATTTTTAAGCTTTTTTATCAAAATACCTTTAATGACCCATAGAACCAATTTTCTCTCTAACCCAAGGGAGGTGCTGTTTTCACTCCTTGGCTACTCTGCTGTGGGTTACCTGTTTGTACCTGACTGTAGGGAGGTCATTTCATGTCGTGGATTGTCAATTCCATGTGTCAATTCCAGTCACTTGAGTTGCTGTTTCCTCACAAGGCCACATTGGTCTTGGAATTGTAGTCTCAGAGCTGAAGTGGCAGTGCCTGTCCCAGCCAGGGCTTGGTGAGTAGGGGGGATTCCACCCCAGGGATGGGGCTGCCACCTCTGGTTTATTGGGGTTTGGAGTTAGTTCCACACCACACTGAGAGCACTCCCGAGCACGGTTTGGGCTCTGTGTGTCCAAACATCCTGAATAGAGTTTTGGAGATAAATATACCCAACCTGAGGTATGTTTTGGTTTGGTTCAAGTCCAGTCAGAAGGACTTTCTCAACTGGGGGATGGAAGGATGACTCATTTCTAACTGACAATGAGGAAAACTTCCTCCTTTTTCTCTTCTGGTGCCAAACCCTGCCCTCTGTTCCTCTGTGTGGAGGGAAGGGGATCCATTCCAACAGGTGTGGCTACTACACACCTGCTTTCACGTGCAGTAATGTTCTGACCTCTTTTAAAAAAAAGAAAGGAAAAAGGTTGATTTTTCTATAATTGATACCTAAAGAGGAATTTAAAGCTTTTTATTAAGTATTAAATCTTTTCTTATTTGCATGTGCAGTGAAGTGACCAGCATTTTGTGTCGGAAATTGAACTGATGTGAAACCTGCCTTAATGTGTTTATAAGTATTTGGCTTCACCATGGGTACCTTGATTGATTCCTCAGTCTCTTCCAGTACATCTGTGGGCATTTGGGGGTAACTTGTGGATAAAAATTAATTTCTTTGGGAAGGGAGACAGGGAGAGGGGAGGAAGATGAGAGTTTGTAGCTTGGAGAATATGTTGACTGGGTTGTTAAAAAGTTATTTTAGTCTCAGCTGAGAGAACAGTATAAAGTGGTGGATTAAATGTTGTGCCACTGACCAGTTGTACAAGTTGTTGGTATCCCAAAACTTGGGGAAGAAAGTAGCTCCCAGAGCCTTTATTGTGTGACAATGATTAGCAGGGCCAGCAAGGGCCCAGGGAATTGCCTTTGGGAGTAGTTCAGCTTAGTGATCCCTGAAAAATATCCCATGCCAAAGTGATTGATCCTCTGTTCACCCTTTTCTTAAAGGTCTGAAAGTACAAAATGCTTTGATACTGCTCATTTGAGTACTGCCAGGAGACTGACCTGTGCTCTGCTGCTGCTCTGCCAGGTGTTGCTTTGGGGGGCTTTGCCTGGCACTGCAGGCAGTGACCATTGTTTTCCTTTCTGAACAGTCTGTTACGGTTATTACTCTGTAAAATCTGTCCTCTTGTAGGTCATGGTGTTGAATTAAATGTTTCTCACAAAGAAGAGGTTCCTTTAGTCTGCTTCAAGCCCTTAACGTGGAGTTTTGTGCTCTGCCCTCTCCAGTTACCCCAGCAGAGCTGCTCGGAGGGGGTTTGTTGGGGGCTCCACTCTGAGATTTGCATCTGGATATTTCAGGGAATCCAAGGGGGGAAACTTGGGGGAGAACAGTCAGTTCTTGTGCAGAGTTCTCTCCTGGGTCCTCATGGAGTGAGAGGCTGCCAGGGTGTCCCATCTCACGGGCAGGTTGGTTCGAGAGCATCATGGAATCCGTTGGAAAAAGGTCGGAAAAGACCTTTAAGATCCTCAAGTCCAACCATCACCCAGCACCATTTCACCACTAACCCGTGTCCCCAAGGGCCACATCCACACGTTGTTTGAACACTTTCAGGGGTGGTGACTCCACCACTGCCCTGGGCAGCTGTGCCATGGCTGGACAGCCCTTTTTGGGAATTAAAAAACCCCTCCCTAATTTCCAATGCAAACCTCCCCTGGCTCAACCAGAGCCTGTTTTCACGTGGTCCTTTGAGTCTCAACACCAGTGGTCGATAACCCACACCAGAGGTGTCCTTGGGACCACAGCAATCATATTGTGACACTGTTTTGAATTTTGTTTAATATCTAGTGAGCTCTTTATTTACTTCTACTTGAATCTAAACATAACCAAAAGTATCTGTAGAACCATAAGAGAATTGAGGTGTTGACACTCATATTTTGATGCATTGAATATAAGTTTAAATGGCTGCCAACTCTCTTGTTTTCCCTGCTGTGCTTTTCCCTGTCCAGCTCTCTTTCCTTCAGAGATTTATAAAGTTTATTCATATTTGTATTCCTATGGAGGAGTTGACTGTACAAAGTGCCAAAAGGGGGCCCAGGACTCCTCTCACAGCCAAAGAAACTGAAATAACATTATCTGCTTACTAAGACAGGTAAGTAAACCAAATATTTCTTTTCACTGCAATGTCTTTCTCATGTTGCTGCAACAACTGGATTAGTTTGTTTTATCACAGCCTTGGATGTGAATGTTGGGGATAATTTGTCTGCCATCATCAGGTATATCCCTAGGGTGGAGAAAGCAGCTGGTTCGTGGTATAACTTGTTAAGCAGATGATTAGTAAATAATATATTTAAAGGCAATTTAGTAGACTTGGCACAAAACTTGTATTTCATTAATTAATACTCTCTTCTGCACAGTGTGTTGGAGCTGCTCCTATCAGGTGGCTCCAGTTTTCTTCTCTCCACTTTGTTTTCCAAAACTTACAAATTTAAAGGCAATGCCTTTATGTCCCTGCTTGGATTCCCAGTGTTACTTTTGTTGAGTCCTAGTTGGATGAAATTCTGTGCAAGCCAAAGAATGAGTTAGCATGGATGTGGGACAGTCTGGATTTGGCCTGGCAGAGCTTTGGGAGGTGGTTCTGCCCAGGAAAGGTTGGCTGGATTCACATCTGAAACTGAACTCGCCAAACTGGCTGTTGAGCAAGGAAAGGGAGGGGTTTTCTTGCTTGTAAACTGAGCACTGTCAGGAAGGGAAAACAGTCAGGAATGCCATGGCTGGACTCTGGGAATGCAGGCGTGTTAAACCCTGCCTGGGGAGGCTTTGTCATGGCTGTGAGTGAGACTCTTTGAGCAGTTTGGGTTGGAAGGACCTTAAAGCCCATCCAGTGCCACCCCCCGCCATGGGCAGGGACACCTTCCACCAGCCCAGGTGGCTCCAAGCCCCGTCCAACCTGCCCTTGGACACTGCCAGGGATCCAGGGGCAGCCCCAGCTGCTCTGCCCAACCTGTGCCAGGGCCTGCCCCCCCTCCTAGGGAAGGATTCCTTCCCAATATCCCATGTACATCCTCGTCGCTGCTCTGCAGGATGTGGATGAAGCAGGACAACTGGAAGGAAAACTGGTCTTTCAGCACTCCTGAGTCATGTCCTTTTGTCTTGCTTTGAGGAAAGACCAAAGACAGATATACTCGTGGTCCTCAGAAAGAGGGTGGGGTGATGTGGTAGAGGGGTAGGAGGCATGAGAGTGTTCTTATGGACATAATCCCAAATAACTAGGATTATCTAAATGGAGACTTAATCCTGAAAAACTTCCTTTTCTTCATTAAAACAAGCAATCTCCAAGAGCCCAGATGCCCATGCAAATGTTTGGATTATACCACTTACTGCCTATCAAGTAAAATGCATATTCTTAGCTGCTGTCACTCTGAACAGGAATTTCTGCATCCACTGGAATTGCTTCAGAACAGACTTTGGGGTCAGACGAGGTTCCCAGTGCTGCATATTTTAGCTCCCTGCATTAATGAAGCACAGAGAGCCACAAGAAGGTGGTGTCCTAATTCTGCAGCACAGAAAATAATGTCCTGCATGGGCTGTGGTGAGCTAAAAACTTGGATTTGTTCTCAGATTAGCAGGGATCAACTTGAACTAATGAGGGAAAACCATTTCCCCCCCAACCCTCCCCAGTCTGACCCTGTGAGTAGCTGAGTGTAGGAGAGAACAGCACAGAACAGCATGTGCTAAGTGGCATTTACAGTGACAGAGCATTTGGGAGGGTGAGGAGAGAAAAAGCATGTTGAACCTCAGAGTGACCCACCAAATGCACTTGAAATCGTCAGGACACTGGTTCAAAATCTGATTTACTATTGCTGACTTCTTCCCAATATCCATAAATAACTACTACTACTGGCTAATAACACTAACTACTAGTAATAAATAACATTTACCAAGCATGGGAAACTGTTCAGTCAATGCATTAAATAAATCTCTTAGCTTCTAGTGGGTTTTTCTTACATTTCAGAGTCACAAATGGCAGTGGTGTGAGATTCTGCAGGGTTGGAATAGTGGGACAATGAGTGACCTCTGAACTGGTTTGTGTCCAGTGGCAAAATTCAGAAATGTTTGGCTGTAGGAATCTGGTTTCATTTGCATATAAAAGTTACAGGTTTTCTGATAAACCACATCCCAGAATGGTTTGGGTTGGAAGGACCTTAATGCCCATCCAGTGTCACCTCTTGCCATGGGCAGGCACACCTTCCACCAGCCCACGTTGCTCCAAGCCCCATCCAACCTGCCCTTGGACACTTCCAGGGATCCAGGGGCAGCCACAGCTGCTCTGCCCAACCTGTGCCAGGGCCTGCCCACCCTCCCAGCCAAGAATTCCTTCCCAACATCCCATCTAACCCTGCCCTCTGGCAGTGGGAAGCCATTCCCCTTGTCCTGTCCCTCCATCCCTTGTCCCCAGTCCCTCTCCAGCTCTCCTGGAGCCCCTTTAGGCACTGGAAGGGGCTCTCAGGTGTCCCTGGAGCCTTCTCTGCTCCAGGTGAACCCCCCCAGCTCTCCCAGCCTGGCTCCAGAGCAGAGGAGCTCCAGCCCTTGGGGCATCTCCAGGGCCTCCTCACAGGTTGGGGTCCCCAGAGCTGGACTCGGGGTTCCAGGTGTGCTACAGACCCCCAAGGTTGAGCTTTTGGAAGGAGGTGAATGCTAAAAAGTTAATTCATGGTTTTGTTTGTCATATGAGCCCATTTCCATGTCCTGGATTAGCCTACTGGGCACATTCCGTGGGGTTCAGTGATCTGAAGGGCTGTAAAACCTGAAAATGTGGTGGACTGTCTTTTTTTGTTCTTCATGCTTTTGGCTGATCTGCAATTAATTCTTAGCTTTCCACAACTCCAGAATCCTTCCCTGACAGCTCAATTCTTCATCCAGTGCATGTGACAGAGCCCTTTGCTCGTGGAATTCCCCCCAAGGTGCCTTTTTGGTGTCCTGCCGTGGTGAGTGTGCTGGTTTAAAAGTAAACCTGCAGGAGAAATGAATCCAACTCAAAAGAGTTTAGAAGTCAGAACTACAATTTAATAAAAAGATTACAATAGATGCACTGATACAAAGGAAAATTGGTTTCAGCCCTCCAAACCCAGTTGTACAACCCAGCCCCCTGGGGCACAAACAGAATGGTGCTCACCAGCCCCTGTGCTGAGCACCACGTGGTCCCCCTGAGTCCAAAGCAAAAAGAAAAGGAAAACCTGTTTTCCTTCCAGAAGGTTTGTGGTCGCAGTCTGGTTGAGAGTGGTAGTTGCAGTCCTGTTGAGGTTCTGGTCCTCCTCTCAATCTGACTGAGTTGAGTGAGTGCCCCAAGTCCCCAAACCCCAAGCTTATCTATGCTTGGGTTCAGATGGGAACACCCAGTACCTCTCCCAGGGTGAGGGGTTTCACAATGGGCAATTTACTCAGTGAGTCACAGGATATCCTGGTCTACTTGCTGGCCCATTAGCAGACATGACCCCTCAGGTTGGGTGTGAAGGTGTTAATGACTCCTGGAGGGGAGTTATCACACCTGAATCCTCGGTGTGAAGACAGGGAACCCTCTTATCTCTGTTTTCTCACACACCCAGCTCATAGCCTGAGGTGTCAGGTGTGTCCTGGGCAGCTGCTGCAAACAATGCATCATTAACAGTTCATGATAAATGGCAGAGAGGGTATGGAATACACAGTTCCAGTTACATTCCCACAGTGATAAACTGGTCCCAGCCACTATAACTAGGACATGAGGAAACCTGTGAAGAAAACGATGAAGAAACCCCTGTGGTGGTGGCGCCAGGAGGTGACAGAGGAAAGGCTGCTGGGCCCGTGGGTGCTGAGGGATCACAGACACCCGTGCTTGGAGTTCTCTCGGGGTTGATCACTCGTGGCTCGTGCCTCCAATGCAGTTTTGGCACATCACGGTGACATTGAGCGCCGTCACCTCGAGCTGTCCCTGTGCTGACTGTTCCCTCAGTCAGCGACTTTGTGGGATGATTGATCTCGGGCTGAGGTCATCTCTCAGGTTCCAGATCTTGTCAATCCATCTGGCTCCACCCCCAGACCGTGATTCAGCTCCTCATGTGCTGAAATATTCCCTTCCCACGCAGGGTAAGGGCATTTCTGTGCTGCTGCTCCGACCTGCAGCACCTCCTGTGTGCTGAGCTCCAGGCGTGGGGCTGTTGGGTGGCGGTTGTGTGTCCTGAGGAGGGAGAGGAGCAGCTCCTGAAGAAGAGGAAGAGGCAGAGGAGCAGCTCCTGAAGAGGAAGAGGGAGAGGAGAAGCTACTGAAGAAGGAGAGGAAGAGGAGCAGCTCCTGAAGGAGAGGAAGAGGAGCAGCTCCTGAAGAGGAAGAGGAGCAGCTCCTGAAGAAGAGGGAGAGGAACAGCTCCTGAAGAGGAAGAGGAGAAGCTCCTGAGGAAGAGGAAGAGGAGCAGCTCCTGAAGAAGAGGAAGAGGAGCAGCTCCTGAAGAAGAGGAAGAGGAGCAGCTCCTGAAGAGGAAGAGGGAGAGGAGAAGCTCCTGAAGAGGAAGAGGAGAAGCTCCTGAAGAGGAAGAGGGAGAGGAGCAGCTCCTGAAGAGGAGGGGAGAAGCTTCTGAAGAGGAAGACAGAGAGGAGAAGCTTCTGAAGAGGAAGAGGGAGAGGAGAAGCTCCTGAAGAGGGAGAGGAGAAGCTCCTGAAGAGGAAGACGGAGAGGAGCAGCTCCTGAAGAAGAGGATGAGGAGCAGCTCCTGAAGAAGGAGAGGAAGAGGAGCAGCTCCTGTGGTTCTGTGCTGGGCTGTGATTTAGGCAAATGGATGAGATACCCGGAGCAGCCCCGGGGAGAAGGACTTGGGGATGTTGGGGGACGAAAAGCTGGACGTGTCCCAGCCACGTTTGTGCCCCCGTGTGCTGGGGTGATGCCACAGCTTGGGCAGCAGGGCAGNTGAAGAAGGAGAGGAAGAGGAGCAGCTCCTGTGGTTCTGTGCTGGGCTGTGATTTAGGCAAATGGATGAGATACCCGGAGCAGCCCCGGGGAGAAGGACTTGGGGATGTTGGGGGACGAAAAGCTGGACGTGTCCCAGCCACGTTTGTGCCCCCGTGTGCTGGGGTGATGCCACAGCTTGGGCAGCAGGGCAGGGGGGGTGGATTCTGCCCCTCTGCCCCGCTCAGGTGAGACCCCACCTACAGAGCTCCCTCCAGCCCTGGGGAACAACAGCACAAGGACGTGGAGCTGCTGGAGAGAGCCCAGAGGAGGCCCCAGAGATGCTCCCAGGGCTGGAGCCCCTCTGCTCTGGAGCCAGGCTGGGAGAGCTGGGGGTGGGGGTCACCTGGAGCAGAGAAGGCTCCGGGGAGACCTGGGAGCCCCTTCCAGTGCCTAAAGTGGCTCCAGGAGAGCTGGAGAGGGACTGGGGACAAGGGATGGAGGGACAGGACACAGGGAATGGCTTCCCACTGCCAGAGGGCAGGGATAGATGGGATATTGGGAAGGAATTGTTGGCTGGGAGGGTGGGCAGGCCCTGGCACAGGTTGGGCAGAGCAGCTGTGGCTGCCCCTGGATCCCTGGAAGTGTCCAAGGGCAGGTTGGACGGGGCTTGGAGCAACGTGGGCTGGTGGAAGGTGTCCCTGCCCATGGCAGGTGGTGGAACAAGGTTGTCTTTAAGGTCCTTTCTAACCTGGACAATTCTGGGGTGATTCTGTGACAACTGTGGGGGTTTTTGGATGGGGGGGCAGGGGGCTTCCCTTCTCTGTGTTCAATAATCCCATCTTCAGGAGTTGATCTACAAAGGTTGATCTGCTCTGTAGCAGAACAAATATTCCAACTTGGATATTGCCACTTCTGCCATTGCAGACTTGACCTGGAATCAGTGTCTGTTGCAGAGTTGCTCCCAGGGGAGTTGGGCTCACGGAGCTGTGGCTGCACTAACACTCTGTTGTAGTTCTGTTGCTTTGTCTCTCCCTCTAGAAAACACCTTAATGGGCTGTGACACCTCCACTGTGCTTTAGTCCAGCAGTCTGTGATTCCCTGTGCACACCCAAGGCGTTGTATTGGTCACTGTTATTTATTGGTATAAATATTTATGTATTTATTTAAATATTTATGGCATCGATCACAGAATCCCAGAATGGTTTGGGCTGGAAGGGACCTTCAAAGTCATCTCATCCCACCCCCTGCCGTGGGCAGGGACACCTTCCAGTATCCCAGGTTGCTCCAAGCCCTGTCCAAGCTGGCTCTGGACTCTTCCAGGGCTGGGGCAGCCACAGCTGCTCTGGGCAGAGACCAAGTGATCAGAGGCAGCACAAACAGTTGGGAATGTGCCCTGTTGGGAAATGGGGAAAGCACCTGGAGGGATGGGCTTGGAAACAGCAGTTGCCTTCTTTTTTCTCTGTTTAAGGAAGTTGATTCTTCTGCATGGTCACATTTTGATAAAGAAGTGGAGTTGTGCTGCACAGCTTCTCTAGTCTGTAGAGTAATTTTCTCTGTTAATGGGAGACACAAGTCTCTTTAAGAGCTGTTAATTGCTCAGGTTAAAAAAAACCCCAAAGGCCACTTGGTGTCATGAGTGGAATTAAGGCTCTCAGAAGGCGGCGTGAGCTAGTTCTGCTGGAAATGGAACAGATCAGAGGCACAACATCTACAAACCAGGTTTGCCAAAGCTCTTAAAATAACAACTGGCAGTTTCCCTGGGTGTTGTTGGACTTGACGTAGAAATTTCCCAAAAGGACTTGAGAACACAGAGAGGCAAAAATGGCAGTGCTGGGAGTGCAGTTCCCGAGGGGATGTTGAAAGCCCATGTACAGGACTCCTCAGGGGCTTCAGAGATGGTGACCTGTGGTGGCCGGGAGTGTGATAGTGTTGGAATTGCAGCAAGGACATACCTGAGGAGCCACTCGGGCAGGTGCAGGTGCAGGTGTAGTCCTCTTGTGTTGGTGAAGGTTGCCCAGGGAAGTCACCAGAGACGTGGTGTTGGTCGTTCATGAGTTTTCTGGAAACAGAAGAAGCTCGGACAGGAGGGGCTGTACCTTTCTGTCTCTAGTTATGGGAACCTCGCTATTTTTAGTAGTTTAGTGGGGTGTTTCAACTTACTACATTAAATATTTTGGGAAGTGAAAGGGGAGAGATCTCACGGCCAGTTTCTGAGGCTCAGCCCTGGATTGGCTGCATCTGTCCCCAGAGGAGAAGATTCTGTCCTCAGAAGGTGCAAACCTTCATGCCAGAAATGGCATGGAGCTGCTGTCCATGGATTGCAGGATGGAGCTCAGGGAAAGGTTCTTCCCCCACCCAGAGGGTGGTGGGCACTGCCCAGGCTCCCCAGGGCAGTGGGCACGGCCCCGAGGCTGCCACAGCTCCAGGAGCCTTTGGACAACGGGACAGGGACAGGGTGAGATTGTTGGGGTGTCTGTGCAGGGCCAGGAGCTGGACTGGATGATCCCTGTGGGTCCTTTCCAGCTCAGGATGTCCCAGGATTGTCTGATTCTCTGTAATAATCCTGGAGTTGGTGGCTCTCTGAGCAGCTCCTGGCACAGGGAAGGCAACTCGGGAGTGGGAGGATTCCCAGAACTGTGCTGATGCTGCTGGATCCGTGTAAGCACAGAGGAATTGGGATGGATATGGACCTGGATATGGATGGATATGGATATATCTCTGTGAAATTGAGCTGTTTGGGGGGAAAACAGATGTTGCTACAATCTTCCTCTGCAGCAGCCAGACAGAAGGGAAGGGCTGGTGGGAGCTCACAGCTGAGTCCTCTGGAGGTAAAGCAGAAGGAGAGAAGGTAAAGCAGGAGGGGAGGAAGCTCCTTACCTGTTTTCATTAACCTTTTCAGCAGCTGAAGGCATTGGCTTTAATTGGCAGGTGAGAGGAGTGGAAAGAAGTAAGGATACAGTTCCTGGTGGCTGTTGCCTTGCTGGAAGGACCCCATAGAAGTTTCAGGTGTCCCTTGCAGGGTATCAGAAGCTGTCACCATAGAAGAGTCACCGACTGAAGTGCAAAGCCTGGAAGCAGAAGGCCAGCCCATGTGGCTCGTGTTTGGGCCATGGAGCAGCAGGAGTTAATGTTTCCCAGGATCTGGGAAATGGGAACAGAGTGGGTGGATTGAAGGGGGGGGG
>VWZG01010036.1:0-24995 GCA_013396735.1 Grallaria varia | reverse complement strand
GGGGGTGTCCATGGAGAAGAGGGGTCATATACCTTTTTATTATTGTTATCAAATTAGCCTACTGACAAGCAAAATCTAGTTTATCTCACTTTTTTTGGGATTTAACCTTACTACCTAAATTTCCTGATTTTATGTCTTCACAATTAGTTTTAATGTCCTCACGCATCTCATGATCTCTTTGAAAGTGATCCACCAAATCATCTACTCCAACATCTTACTCTTCACTTCCTTTTATAGATTATCCAGCATCTTCTTGCCAAGAATCCCTGTTAAATCTAGAAAGCTTTACTTTCTCTTTACTGATCCTTAATTATGCTGAACAGGATTCTCTTGACTGAGCTAACAGCTGTCCTTTATCCTGCTTGACAACTGACCTGATGCTCATTCCCAGCAGTCTGCTGATATTTTCCAAAATACCTGCTGTTGAAGTGATCACACCTAAAAATTCAGGTTGCTACCTCTGCTGGTTTGAAAAATCCCTGTGTTCTCTCAAGACAGTTCACTCACTTTTCCATCAGCATCTCACATTTGCACTTTGACTTTTTCCCTAAAGGATGAAGCAGTGCCATTCAGAGGGGGATCCAGGTTTGTGATCATGTCCAAAAATGTTCTCCAGTGATCAGTAAAACTTGTTACATCATCAAATGTAAATCAATAAGGATCATAATTGTACATGTTGTGCAACAAGCTGTATATAGGTAGTATTTTCCCGGACTCCCTGTGTGATGTCTGCTGTTCCAGTGCAGCTGGGGAATTCCTGACATGAGCCCTGGCCCCCTTCATAATTCAGTTGCGTGATGGATTCACACTCCTATGTGTTGATATGTGAAAAAGGATCTTCGCTGGTGATTGACATACCCTGAAGCATTTCTTCAGCACTCAGTATGAGCTAGGAGTTAGCAAACCCCAAAGCATACTGGCACCCTTCCTTGTGTCCCACAGGTGATTTACTGGTGAAAAGGTGCCTACTCTAAATACAGGTATTTTAGATCCCCAGCAGTCATTTCAGCACCATGTGATGACACAGTTCTATAGCGAGTGCACATTTCTGTTCCCCAAATTCAGCACTTACTGAAGGGAAGCATGAATGTGATGGAAGACAGCTCATTGACTGGAAGCCTTAAAGAGAAACACATTTGATGAAGCAAACCCAGTCCCCTCATGAGCACCTCACTCTGTCCTGGGTGTGTTGGCCAGCTTTGTCCTGTTTGATGGAGCAAAGATGTCCTCAGGGCCTTGCTCCAGAGCCACAGCCTTGCCAAAAGGAGTAGCAGGATGAGAAGGCAGCAACATTTATCCAGTATTGCTGAGCAGCTGAAGGCTGTGTTAAGAAGTGGCCCTTATTTAGAACTTTGTTTTTGCAAAATGTGACAGGTGAGTCAGAAACTGTAAAGTCTGTGCTCTCTGAGCTGTCAGAGGTTCTGGGCTGTGGTGTGCTTATGCTAAGAAGGGGTATGGACTTCACTTACTACTAGATCAGGCCAGATAGTGTAGGTCATTCTCCAGTAAGTGCAGTGGAAGGTAATGTAAGACGTACGATGAAATGGACAGAGGATGCTGAGAATAGAAGATGGCTTTTTAAACAAGGAAGAGGAAAAAGAGCAGAACAGTTTTAAAGACCATATGAGGAGCAGTTGTGTCTTGGAAGTGAATAGCCAGTTAATCCTATATAAGAATTTTTGTGTCTATTTAGTGAATCACAGGAAATTGTAAAGGCTGTTGTGTTAATAGTGATAAGCCACAGGGGTGCTCTAAACCTTTGTAGAAATCTGACAATATTTTCTTTATTAAAGTCACTTGGTACATGATTAATGAAACAAACAACCATTCAGTATCTCATTAAACCCATTACAACCAGATAAAATTTCCAATGGGTTCAGCTGACTGTTTGCTGTAAGAAACTCATGTGCGGACCTACAAGTTAATAGAGTCTTTGGTATTACATCACCTCAGACAGTAGGAAGGATTAAATGAGTTGTCAGGATTATATTCCTCCTCTACTGATTCACTTTCAGCAAAACTGAAACTTTGTCTGACTTCAAAGAAGCTATTTTAAAAATCACAATTTTCAGGAAGGAATGACGTTATCTTGCCTGCTTCACCAAAGTGAATGCTCTTCTGCTGCGCACAAAAGAACTGCTTGCCCTAGTTGAACAAAAGCTACCATGAGGGCTTTGATCAGTGTTGACAGTGTTCCTCCAGCATTTCAGTGTCTCATTCCTTTTTGCTTTCTAGAACCATTGACTTTGGTTAAAAGAGAGTGTAAATTGCAGTAAGATGGGCATCTCCAGAGAGTGCTGAATTGGTCTGTTGCAAGGATTCCTTAATTATTAATTTCATTGCTAGAGGTTTTTTTTTGGTTTGATAGTTTCTCAGGACAAAGAGATTCTTTATTAGCTCACTCATCTGTATGACAAGATTTGTACACTTTGGTTTACAGAAACATCTTTTACATTAGTGATGCATCAATGCTCTTGTTTAAAGGGTGACATTCCATACTGTGTTTATTTTTCCTTGTAGACAAGCAGGAAATATGTCACTAATTTCCTTCCAGCCAGCTCTGACTGCCTTTTTTGGCCCTCTTAATCCTCTGTACATTTCTTCTTCTTCTCCATTTTATCTTCTGAAGACAGACTTGGTTCTCTTAACTTCCTGTGTTTCTTTCAAGGTGTTCTTGTGTTTCTTTCAAGGTTTTCTTCATCCTTCTCATGCAGCTTGAAGCTGGCACTTGGCAGAAGATTGCCTGCTTTCCCTGCAGTATGTTGAGTGGATCTGAGGTGTGCACCCACCTCATGTACATCTATTTCCTCACCACAGCTCCTCTTTCCTGCCCATTCGTCATTATTTTTAATTAACTCTGTATTTTATGCTGTGCATCTAAAACTTTGCTTCTCCTTTTCACACCTAAACCCTTTCTTTTAATAATTTCCCACTTGCCTTACAAAAAACCAACCTCTCTAATCCTCCTTGTCAAGTCATCAGCTCCTCATTAGATCATGTACCTTCAGGAACTGCGTATTTGCAATTCAGCATTTCCTTCCTGTCTGTTGCCACTGCCAGGAGTTGCGGTCCCGTCGCTGCAGAGTTCTCGTCACCTCTCGTCTCATCACTCACTGACAAGACCAGGCTGCTCCCATCTCAACATTTCCACACTTTCACTTCTTTCTACTTCTTAGTCAGGTTCAGCTTCATGGCTTAGTAGAACTCTGTCTTGGCTTATTTCACTTTTCTCCTTTTCTCCTTTACCTTGTTCATGGGCCTGTATACTTATGCATCTCCTGTTCTGCTGCTTCTCAGCCTCATACATTTTTTATGTCACTCTGTGCTTCAGGCTTCTCATGAAGAAAGCCCTGCTCTTCCACAGATCCCCTCGAGTCTTCTTGGATCCTCCTTAATAGTGTCTCTCAGCCACTGTCCCAGAAAGTCTTTTTTTTCCAAGTTAGAAAACTCTTCAAAGCATAGTTTTTGTAATGTCAAAAAGCAGAAGTTTTTCCACCTCCATTTTGAAAATAAGCAGTGCAGTTAGATGAGAGAGAGAGGTATTTTTGCAGATGTGGACCCACATTCTATACTGGCCTGTGGGGCTCATCTGAAGACTGACAGACTTCACATAAAGTCACTTTTGAACATTTTGGCAAATTGTTTAAACTATTCTCTGTTTTATTTAGGTGCAATTCTAAAGCATAAACTCTTCCCTGTTTTATTTAGGTGCAATTTTAAAGTATTTGAAGGACTTGTTCCCACTTCATACAAGGGTAAAATTGCTGTTAACCTTATGTATTGGTGCTCCCTAAAGAAACAAAAAAGTTTTATACAGTCATAAACCCTTGAAAAATGCATATATACTTTTAAACAGTGAATGACAATAACAAAAAATACCTCATTTGAGGGCATGAGTGCAAAGAAAATATATCAGGAGTAGGCATGAGTAAAAAGTTTAGCTTCCTTTTCTCTCTTTTATGCTTCTCCTTTACTGGTGCTGTAGAGTCTGAAAATAACTCTGCTCTCAGTGATGTCATCACCATTAGAGGAATGCTGTCAGCTCAATTTGTTTTCTGACTTCAGTAAGGGAAATAGAATCTGACTGCTGACTCACTTGTTAGGTCTAAAGTAAGTAGTTATGCTTATTTCATCTATTTTGGCCATGAGTTTGAGTCTTTAAATAGATACCTCTTTTGTGGCAGGTACAGGTACTCCTATGCTTGAAGGAAAAAGGAAATGAGCCTGAAGTAACTCTGCACTTTGTTATCATAGAGATGTTGTCTAAGGTAGGAATATATAAGATTTCTGCAGAATTGTCTTACTGAATAGTTTTATTCTTCTGTACTAGGCCGGTGTTGGTCTAGCTGTTGGTTGTCTGGGATGGTTGAGTTGTTACCTTCACCTCATCCTCAGCAGCTGACACAGTGGTGTCAGCGCACGATGGTCTGGCTGCAGATCCACTGTTCAGATGCTTTTATTTTTAGTTTCCTGAACTGTCCCATAATGTCTCTGCAAGCTGAAATGAAAAAAGTCTTGTGTGTGCAAATGGACCCTCTTTTGCCCATTTTATTATCTCTTGTTTTCCATGTACCCACAAGGTTGGGCAGAATTGCTCTTACTCACAAAGAATATTTTTTTGATGTCTACATGACATGTTCTATGTGCATTTTGGAAAAAAATTAAACTTACGGTGTAGTTTGGACTGGCAAAATAGCAGCAAACGGAGGCTTTTCCTGACAGCATACTTTTTTTTGGCTTTCCTTCTGCATTTAAGTACCCAGGGGCCAGATTCCCTGCTGGCAGAAGATGAGAGAGGCTCTAGCTTTTTTTGACCACTTTGCATCTTTCAGGCATTTAAAACTTTGGCTGCCACTGACTTGCCTAAGCAAAATGGAGTTGTGTCCATAATCAAAAGATAAGGTATATTTGAATGCAATGAATGGCTCTCAATATTCATAGTAAGGAAGAACATGAAATAAGAATAAGCAAAAATAATCAGATTGTTTCAGTTGTGTGGTTTTCCTTAGGATGTTTAGGTAGCATTGCCTTAGTTCAATTTATTTTTCTATAAACCTTTGAAGTTATTTGATATCAGATTGAATCTTATTTTCTGCCTTTTTCTTGTTTGTTTTTAGGTCCTCCTTCTAGAGTGTAGGCTGGAAGCTACTCCTTCCTGGGTTTTCACCCTTTTGTTAGGATGCAGGATCAAAACATGCTGGCATATTTCTAAATTCTCAGACTCAATGAATCAATTTTTTATTTGATTCACTTTTAGTCATGCCATCATGGAAGGATATCAGGTTGATCAAGTGTGTTTTCCCCTTGGTGAATCCATTCTTTTATAGCTCTTCCCTCAGAGACCAATTTCAATTGTAGAGTGTATTTTCTTATAAACAAAATCTGAAAACTAGTGGCAACATTTAATTTAAATATGAGGTACACGGGAAGGTAGTCCCTTCCAACTCTGAATATTCTATGACTCCACGGTTCTGCAATGTACTAGCACAGTAAAACAAGGAATAGAATTATTTTCCCACTGAAACCATAGGCATAATTCAAATAAATACCTGCAGGAGCAAAACTTGAACTAGCGTTGAAACTTTCTCTTTTTGCAAAAATGTCACAATTCATGCAGTCCCAGAGGATTGCTGCATAGCATCCTTCAATTTAGAAGCTGTCAAAAGAGCTTTCTAATATAACACTACATCTTTAGAAGATGTCTTTATACTCAGAATCAGATGCTCGCCTGAATGCTGCAGACTATGGTGGTCTGCTGTAGGATTCTTCCTAGATTCAGAATAGCACATACACACGATGAGGAAAGTGTGCACTATGAGCTGAGGTATTTATATCTCTGGCTTAACTGTGCTACACTAATACACTCAGTTTCTGCGAACACATCCTAGTATTTCTTTTTCAGCCTGTAATAATTAATGAAGATTTATGAATAGTTCCTTTTGCTCATGGACTGTGAAGAACATTTCTACTTAGAGAACCAAAATTTCCATGCTTCAGGGGCTCTGTCATAAACAAGACTGGGAGGGACTTCATTTTACATTCCACAGTGGCATCTAAAAGGTTCATACTTAGACTTGCTTTCAACTTTGCATACAGTTTGTTAAACTCTTCATGTAAACTGCTCTGCATCCTATAAAATGGCTTATACTTGTGGCTTTTGAAAGGCAAAGACCATTAAAATCTCATGGAAGTTTTGTCTGATGAAAAACTGAATAAAATTGAGATAGATGTTTCATGGTCTGGCCCAGAGAAAGCTCGAGTAAATCCTTCTTCACTGTTACTACTGGCAGTTACTGAGCTTGCTGAACAAGCTGAAGGAGATCTCAGCTAAAGAAACAATATCTGGGAAAAAAAATTGTAGCAATAATAAGTAAACAGCATTGCAAGAATTAGGAACTCAGCCTTATTTATTGATAGGTGAGTTTTAAGTTGTTCAAAACCATAAGCATTTGTCTAACATAATATTGTTCTGTTTTGTGTTTGGTGATGTTTAAAAAATTGTAATAACTTGTTTGAATGTCATGCCTTCATAGCGGCATGTTCACACTAACTGAGTGTCTACATCTAAAGGCTGGAGGAGCATAAAGCACACTGAAGCAATTTCTATGTTTGATATTGTGTGCATTAGCTGAATGTGCATATGAAATACAATCAAAGTTGAAGAAACTGTGGCAGAAAAATTCTTCTTGCTTTATGCGTTGTGTAATTTTGCCTTAGAAAACTGAGTAAAGCCCAGGTTTTCTAAGGGTAATGTCTCAGACCTGGCCCTGAAATAAGCTATGTATTTGTTTCATCCATTGGTTCCTAACACATCTACTGATTTGTCCTACTGTATTTCTCTCATGGGTTAACCATTTGTATGAAAAATATACCTGATAATACCTGGGCAGCAGCTGATCTGCGTGCTTTATACTTGTCAGCAAAGCAAAAAAAAACTAACAAAAAACCAGAACCCAACACAAGTTCAGCAAAAGGTAGTTCAACATGACTTTTTTTGCTGGAGGAAGAAGCTAATACTGGTGTTAATGACATGCCTTTAAAAATGCAAATTTTCATTACAGCTATTGTTGCCAACTCAAAATCAGTTAGATTTACTGTCTATCACAGTTCCTATCTGCAACTGCTTCTGTACAAAAGGCTGCAATCAAGGACTTGCCAAAATTAAATAGTTGCGTGCATTGATGTGCTTATTATAGCATTTATGATGCATTAAGTGCCAGGTGGATGCAAGGACTATGAGAGAATATAAAATAGAGAGCAATCTCAGCTTTATGAGTTTGTATTGTTTTGTGAAATGTATCTAATGCCTTTTTTCAGAGGCATTGAGACAGCATACTTTCAAAAAATTCCTCTAGGATGGAGAGGCAGGTTTTATTAAAGTTGAAAAATGTTGGTTCTTCTAGCATGTCTGTAGCACATTTTTTGTGGTAATGCAACTAAACTTCACTGTCTGAAAATTGTGAAGTAGAATATGGCAATTATCATTGGCAATTTTGTAATATTGAGATATGCTATTAACTTCTAACAGTCTTTAAAACCTTTGAGCAAGAGAAAGATGGATACATGCATAGCTTATGTGTAGTTGTACATAGTGTCACTGCCTGAAGATGAACCTGAAAATGTGAGGAAAAATAATAGCCACTTGGAATCAAACTTAGCATTGTATCTGGAAGAGGCTTTCTCCCCTCAGACAGTACTTTCTCAAGTGGAACAATAAATGACTACTTTTCTTGTGGGCAAGCCTCTACCAAACTTCTCAACCCCCTGGGCAGCCCCTGGCGGGGCCATGTCTCAGGCTGCTATTCGCACACACAGACCTTCTCACCACATTCAATTCCCTGTCCCTAGGGCAATGCAGATGCAAGCAAAAAAGACTGAAGCTGGCAGAAGTCTCTTCTCTTGCACAGAATCAGTGTTGTACAAAACAATTATCCAGTCTCTTTAAGGACTTTTTGGGAATCCCTCAGCATAGTGCCACGCAGCTCGGCCCCAGAATGCAAAAGTTGCTCCTCCTTTCTTCTCTCAGCCATGCGTCAGATGCCATGGCAGGAGGCATCCATCTGCCTTCCAGCCCACCACATCCTAAAGAGGGCCTTAGATATCTGGGCAGACTTCACAGCAGCCTCAAAGCTGAGAGGTGCAAGAGAGGTCTAACCACATCAGGTGAGAGTTGATGGTCACCAGTAGGAGCAGATTGGTGGCTGCACCTAAATAGGATGCACCTCTCAGAATATTGCATGGGAAGCTTCTGTGTGCTGGCTGACAGCAGTGGGCAGTTAGCACTGTGCTGGTCAACCTTCACTTCTCGGGCTGAAATGTCAAAAACCCCAACAACAAAACAATCCCTAAACCAAACAAACTGAGAAAGTGACTCCTAGTGCTTCAAAGTGCCAGGATAGCTGCAGTGGT
The DNA here is from genome assembly GCA_013396735.1 of Grallaria varia. Taxonomy (NCBI): domain Eukaryota; kingdom Metazoa; phylum Chordata; class Aves; order Passeriformes; family Formicariidae; genus Grallaria; species Grallaria varia. The sequence goes on along the minus strand of VWZG01010036.1, from coordinate 16,586 downwards.
AAGAACAGGAGGGCTGTGCTCAGGACAGAGGCTGGGAATGGGCCTGAGAACAAAACTTGGAGGAGGGCCAGCTGGGCAAACAGCAGCAGAAGTTGCTCAGATAAGCAGATTCAGAGAAAGTCATAGTCTCTTCCTCCTTGGCTCTGGAATGGATGGACTTAGACCTACTTTGTTCACCTGCCTGTCAAATCAGACATGACTGCTGGTTTTTCATGTAGGGAAACTGTCAATGAACCTCCAACCAAAATTTTTTTTTAGACAGCAACAACAGCTTTTCCAGGGATAGTGTGGGCTTGTCTCATGTCTGTTCTGGCTTTGCCCATTTCAAACCATGGGAAAAAGTGGAGAGGTGTAACCAAAGGCTGTTTCCCAAACAGTGCTGTAGTCCCTATTGGCCATCTCATGCCTACACTTAGGATTCATCTGAGAAATTATCCTGGAAGAAAAGGTCTGTGCTCAGATCATAAACATTTTCCTCCTTAAGGTTTTTGAATGACAAAAGCCACAATATTGAGTTTTTATTGTTTCTTTGATATCTAGAGAAAGTAGCTCCCCTTATGCCTCCTTCAGCCATGGCAAGAACTGTCTCATAGTCTGTGCCCTTAGACTGGTTCACCAAACTTTAAAGCTGTCTCAGGCTGGGTGTGTTCCAGGAAAGTGAGCAGTAGTCTAGTCCTTATTTTCTTTCTAATATCCCTTCCAAGCCCTGTTGCTGTCTTCCAGTTAATCCTTCTCAATCCCAATTTAGCAACAGGAACAATTTAAACTAAATGGTGTCTGTGAAAATACATCTCATGTATCTCTCTGGTATTGGGTAATTCAAGGCTGAGGGATTCAGGATTTACACAGAGGATGTGAACCTGATTGACAGTGTGGCAGCTTTGATTTTCACTTGTTTGGGTTGGCCAGGCATCATGTAAACTCAGAGAGAACTGGGGCGACAATGGGCAGAAAGGGGACTTAGAGGGACAGCGTGTGACAAAATGGCCCCAAGGTCTTAGGCGAGAGCTGAATATTTCACAGAATCCCAGAACATTCTGAGTTGGAAGGGACCCACAAGGATCAAGTCCAACTTCTGGCCCTGAGCAGGACCATCCCTGAGAGTCACACCATGTGCCCAAGAGTATCATCCAAATGCTTTTTGAACTCTGTCGGGCTGGGTGCTGTGGCCACTGCCCTGGGGAGGCTGTTCAATGCCCAAGCACCCTCTTGGGAATATGGCTCATGTGTCCCAGAGTCTGTGTGACTTTTGGTTTTAGACATCAAGTTAGTACCAGAAATTTATTGGAGATAGAGATAGAGTGGGATTTATCTACCTAAATTGGCTTGGACAGCTGCTTGAGCCTGACCACTAACATTTAAATGGCTAAAATTTAATGAGTGAAAACATTCCCTGGAGAAATATCATGGAGAAAGTATTGTGAGAGTGCCAGGTGGGAAAGGTGGAGGACATAAAGTGCTTTGGGGTGTATTAACTGATCAGAATCACACGATGAGCCACTAATGATAAGCTTCCTTGAAGCGCAGTGCTTAGATTTGTCAATTGAAGTAACTGCAGAAAAAAAAGAGGCGTATTCATGCAGGTGTGAGTGACTCTGCCAAAACCTTATCTGAAGTATTATGTACACTTCTGAGCATCAATGACTGAGGGAAAGGGAATTCAGACTGGAACCAGGTGCAGAGAATTGATGAGAGTAATGGTAGGTGGTTTAGAGAAGAGAGCTTACTTAGCTTAGACAGACAAAGGCTGAAAGAACTCACGGTTATTCTCTGTGAATGTTAAACAGGTTAAACACCTGGAATGGAAGGAGCCACTTATGCTCAAGGACAATATTGGTACAGGAACGAATGAGTATAAATTGACCATGGATAAATGTAGATTGAAAGTTGGGGCGGCTTATAATCATCCGAGCAATAGAGTTTTGGTTGCTTTAAAACAACAATAAAAATAAGGGGTGACAGAATCTACATAGTTTTAATACAGAAGTTGGTCAGTTCATAAAAATGAAGATGCAGATTTTTTGCCAGTAATACCAGATAGGTAGAACTTGATACACTGGGAAGTTCCATCCAGTCCATTGCTCCTTGGTGAGTCTCTAACCTTTATACTTGAGCAGATATAGCAAGTGTCCATGACAGAGAACACTAAAGCTAAACTAAAATTGAAATGTTAGTGACTTTCTGTGAGAGAGTGGGTAGTCATTTAGAAGATAATATGCTCCTGTAGACACTAGAATCAAGTTCAGGTACTTAGACATGACTGCCCACATGAAAAACTGATTAGATAGACAACTAGGATAAGGTAGAGAATAAGAAATAATGCTTTGTAAACAGAGATTTTATTACAGAGGTGACTTAGCAAACACTATTAACCTAAAAACCTTGAAAACAAAGAGGAAGACATTAGGGAAAAAATATTTTTGTTTCTATGGTGTCCTTACAACTCAAAGTATTCAGAGTGCAGACTTTCACTCTACTGCAACCAAGGCAGCGAAGCACTACACAGCTTCTGAGCTTTGAAAGAAAACCTGACTGGTGGCTGGTATGTATGACTGGAATAAGAAATCTTGGACTAGATGGGCCAAAGTTGTCTGTTTCTAAATTTCTATGATAGTTATTCATGAGAATTGTTGGCAATTCTATACCATCTTCAGTATATTCTTCATCCTCAGGATTAATGATCTCATTTTAGGATCTCTGATGCTAAAATTAGAGTTTCTGGTAGTGAAAATCTGCGGAGTGTGAATCTCAAGTATCAAAAGAATGGTATAGGAAAGAAAGAATATAGATGGCAACATTAAAGCCAACACTCTGCACCTTTATTTTTTTACCCTGCAGACTAGAACAGCATAAAACATACCTGTACCACACTCAGCAGCTCTGACAAAGCTTGATATCTTTTTCTCCTGTAGAAAAAGTAGTCTGAAAGACTTTTAGATGAGAAAAGTCTTGAAGGTAACCACTTTTTCATTATGTTTCATATTTTTGTATCTGAATTTCAACACTGAAGATTCCAGATGCTATAAAAACATTAATGTCATGCAACATAGCATTAAGGTCATGTCTCACTGGTGCAGACTGTACTGGTTTAGCCACCCAGCCTGGCAAACTGCTGCCAGTGCCAAACCAATATATCTTTTTCACCCATAATTATACCATTTTTATCCCTGAGTGAGATTTTTCAGATGTGCTATTGTTGTCAGGGACATAAGACTCCATTACCATTATGCTGCAAACTCTTCCCTGCCCCCACAGTGTATTCAAATCTGTCTTTGCTTTTACTAAACAGTGGTTTCGTAATCACAGATTGAACAAAGTGTAGTTGTGCCTAATAGAAGCGTTATACTACAGACACCATCATTTTTCTTAATTAAATCTAAAAAAAAGATTATCTCTGTCCACTACTATTTTGGTTTTTTAACTGCCAGAATCCCCTCCCAAGACCCAGATGCTGGATCAAAATTTTAAGAAAAAAAGTCTTTAACTGGAGCAGGGTAAGATGTGGATGTCATGCCAGAAAATAATTAAAAATTAAAACAAACTGGAATGATGTATTTCATGTAAAACATCTTCTAATTACATCAGCAATTGATAAGCAGTAATTTGAACTAATGTCCTGTTATTTTCAGAAAGGAGTTCAAAAGTCCAGATTTTTTAAGAAATATAATTTTCATTGTATTAAGCCTCACTGACCTTGAAATAGAAGACCAGCTAGCAATGGCAAACTAGCATGGAACAGTCTCATAAAGTTAATAGTGGCTGTGGCTGGCAGTGCCTGGAGATACAGACAGACACTACTTACCCCCAGCAGAAAGGTGCTTGCTTGGCAAAGGCTCCAAACTAGACCCCTGCTCCTGCTTGCAGGCTTTCCTCCTCTGAATGGGGGTTTGAGTGCTCGGGCACCTGCTGGGAGGGCAACACCAGCGCCTGGAAGGAAAGCCAGGAGGCTCCTGCTCTGTGCGGGCTATGAGTCCTCATGGAAATGGCTGATTAGCTGAGCAGAGCCTGTGGTTGACCCAACTTGCTCCTCACAAGGGGCAAGGGATGCAGCAACCACAGGATGCTGGAGGTTGGGGCCCAGAGGAAGGCAGAGGACCCTGGTCTTTGGGGGAGCAAACAGGGACTTGTTGAGAGGTTGCTGGGATGATCCCTTAGGGAGCTGCTGTGAAGGGGAAGGGTGCCCAGGAAAGCTGACTGGTCTCGAATGGCAACTTACTGAGAGCTCAGGAATGAACCATTGTGTCATATGAGAAGACTATCAATTTCTGGAGAAGGTTTTCATGGCTGGTTGGGTAGCTTCTCATTGAACTAACACACAAAAAGAAGTGGAGAAGAAATAGAAACAAGGACAGGCAGTATAGAGCAGTGTTAGGAACTTAGTGTCAAAATTGGAAAGGCCAAAGCCCAGCTGGAGCTGAAACTGCTGAGGGGCACTGACACTGTGGAAATGTTAATATCAAAGTAAATTCAGGAAAAACATGGACCCAGTGATGGGTAGAGAAGATACCCTAATTACAACAGAGCAAAAAAGGTTTAACTATTCAGTGACTTTTTTCCCCTCGTGATTCACAAGTAAAAGCTGCTTTGGTATTGGCATTATGTGGAATGGGGAGGGGCAGCCCTTCCTCAGTGGGGAGATCAAACAAGAGAGAGGCTTGAAAGAAGCTGGGTGTTCTCAACACCATGGGATAGGGCTGGGCAGGATCTATCTGAAGATGCTGGAGAACCTGATCAATGTGATTGTGGGATCAGTATACGGGCAAAACATTTTTAAATCAAGTTTTTTTTAAATAGCAAAGCTGCAGTGAAGAGGGAAATGGAACAGGCATGTGAACAATTTTAGCTGTAGCTGAGCTGTGTTAGCTGCACTGGCTGGTATAATGAAAGAAATTCCCACAACAGAGTGGGCCGTGGGATTTGATTTTTGTATCTCTTGTCCTACTTCTATGTTTATAAGACAGTACATAGAGCAGCTTTCATTAAGACCTGGGATTTGGTATGTCATATTTCCGAAACAAAAATGAAAGGTTTGCTGAATTTATCACTGAGGGAAGAGGGGAAAATCCAACACCAGGTGAAATGGTACTTTTAGAAGCTGAGTTTGATATGAGCTTTCACAGCTGGCCTAGGTGAGATAAGCTGGTACTCTGGTGAAATACTCATTTGACATCTGAGGAGGAAATGCTGTGGGGAAGTGAGCTCTTACTGCCAGTGGGCTGAGTCCTGAAGTTTGTGCTTAGTTTTAGCTCAGCCAAATGCTTGTCCGACTCATGTGGATTCCTCTTCAGAACTTAGATACTCACAAGAACTGCAAGTCATGATCAAACTGATTCCCCTCTTAAAACAAACAAACAAACCCAAACAAACCAACAAACCAACCAATTACAGAACATTCCATTTGTGAATTGTCATGTGTGAATATTAATTTTCAGTTAGGCATCTAATCTGCCTAAGGCTCCTATCATGCTCATCATGGCTTATCTGCGTTCTTTAATACCCGGGTACCAACCTTGCTATCCATGCTTTCCAAGTTCTGCCTTAGCAAGAGGGATTGCAGACTGGCAAAATGAGTGTGAGTAACTCCCCATCTCACACTGCCACCTCTCTCCTGGTGGCGTGACTGATCTGACTGTCTGTCTTCTGCTGTTTCCTCAGAGTGCAGAGAAATATAATCTCTTTGAGATCAGTCTCTCAAGGTATATTTAGCAAGAAGGCTTGAAAGTGAAGGTGAGCAGAAAATGTGGTCAGATAATCCCCATCTCCTTCAGAAACCCAGATAAATATATATAGTGAATCTAAGAAGGAAGAGAAAGAAGGAAAGTGAGGCTGGGAGTAAGATAAATAGCAGTGTCTCATTTTTCCTTTCCTTTGTGTCATTAGAATTCTGCTAATTGGTTTGAATACGAACTGAGCTGGACCCTAATTATCTATGTGTATTTCAAAGAAAAAACATTTAATTTGGGAGATAATTATCAAAGCTTTAATTTAAAAAGAGGGAAAAGGAGATGTTATAAAAGAAGCAATGATGCTTGTTCCTTTTTTAAAAATTTCTCTTTGATATTAATATTTGAACATCTTTTGAAACACTAATAACTGCTTTGAGGAACAATTAAAGCAAAAATAACTGTTTTGGGGCTAGGTGATGATATACAATAAATGACTTGATACACTGAAATAAATAGAGAAATGGAGAGAAATGTTGTAATACCAGTTAAAAAACAGTGAAAGGGGCTCATTTAAGACTGAATGCACAAACTCAGCATTACTGTTTTCTGTCTTGCTGTGCTTAAGCAATTTTCATGTTCTTTAAATGTAAGGGCCTTTAATGAAGATGCAGGTGATACAGTGTTAGGGTGTATACTGAGATCAATTCACTTTCACCTGGGCTATCAGCTGCACATTCTGAATGACTGTAACGGAATGTAGTTATTAAAGAGTTTTGGTCTCCTAATCTTTTAAGTCTAAAATTTTATTAGGATCTTTTCTGGAAACGCCGTCCATGTTAACAAATTTTTAACCTGCTTCTTCAGATTCAGCACAGGATGAGCACTTGCTTTGTTAGTCTGACCGCACAGTTTCATAATCAGTGAGAACTGGGGTTATTAGTCCTCATGGACTTCATTTGGCAGGGTATGGGCTAAGCAGTGGTTAAAGATTTAATTTGCGCAAGAGCAAGTGTATGTTTAAAGTTACGTGAATTCTACTGGACAAACATGTCCCTGCTCAGGGCTGTGCCTAGGGATGCCATGATGCATCACACATATTCAGGCACAAGGCAGAAAAGGTGAAGAGAGAAGGGGAGAAGCTTTTCTGAGACAAACTCATCTTCCCAAGACCCTGTAAATGGCTCTGGGCACCTGCAATGTACAACCTCCAGATATCTGGCAGCAAACTAGGCAGGAACTGACTCTGCAGCTTAGTTTCTTGAGGAGCCAGAGAAGACATAGGCTTGTTAAATAAGAATCCGTGGAAGTTTTCTGATTCTAGGTTATTGTGCTTAAATTTGCAGTCTATAATTAAAAAAAAAAAATCAGACTGGGAGTCCTCTGACAGAAGGCTGTCTACTGTCTGGCAATCTTCTCTTTTCCTGCTTTTAATTCCTCCTATATTTTTTTTCCCAAATGGATCTTCTGTGTTATTTTCTCTCCATGTCTTTGTCAGGGGACTCAGCATCTTCTTGTGACATAATTTATTGCTTGGTTGTCATTGACCTTGGGTATTCAGAGCTGAAAGCTGGTTTGCCCTGAGCAAGAGCTGAGGGTGTCCAAGAGTGGCACATGAAAGTTCCTGGTCAGGCTTCAGTGTTCCTGTTCACCCCGTAGGTTCTGTGTCAGCTGGAAGGGCCAACAAAACAGAGGAGGCAAAAGAGACTCACACCCATCTTGTTTTAAGTAGATGCTTGTTGAGATTTAAAAGCCAAGAGGACATTTCACAGATGTCTGCAGTAGCCAGAGCTAGTTGTTGGGTTGCCATACCCCACACAACTTCCAGTCCCAGGCAGTAAGCTGTCAAATCAGATCAAGCACAATATGATTTAGAGGGAAAATTCACTATATGAGATGAGTAACTATATACAGTAGAACTTCATAAAAGCTTCCAAAGGCTGATCTTGGTTATGCAGAAAGAGAATGACTGAGATCTGAAACGGAACTGCTAAAAATGCCACTTTCTTGTCTGATTTATAAATTTCAGTTTTGGGCTGTACTTAGAACTGTAATCAGTGTTTTGAAAGAACTTAATCTCAGAGCATGAAGAGTGACTAATACTAGTTTTCTTCTTTCAGATTGCTTGCACAGAGCTTCTCTTTCTGATTAGTAAGAATTCTTTACCCAGAAGTCTCATCTACTTGTAGCCTCTGCATTCATAGTCAAGGATTACTTTAATTTAAGAAATTACTTGGATAATTTTCAAAATCTTCTCAACATTTCCTTTCCCATCTTCCATGTCTTCTCTTGCCGGTATTGTTCTCTGGCTTGCACTTCACTGAGTACTATCCAAAATGGAGAAAGGTTAATATGATCTTGCTGCAGTTGTTTTGCAAATTTAGTGTGTAGATAGCGAGTTTCAAAATTACCCCACATGTGAGCTTCCAGCCCCATTTCCCTTCTCTAAAGAAGGGGACACCCTTTATTAAAGAGGCTATTACCTCCATTGTCTAGAACTCTGCAATTCAAAAGCAAATGAAAAAAAAAATCCGAGATCTTCTGCTGCTCAGGAGCTTTGCATTGGCTTAAACAAAGCTAACAGTCAAAATGATGGACAGGCAGAAAACACATCCACACATCCAAATCTAGCTTGAGACACCAGTGCCTCTGAAAAGAGGAAAGTCTTCCTTGTCTTGCTTCTTTCCAAGATATACTTTTAATTAGCTCCGTGTTTATTACAAGGTAGCACAGTTACCAGAGGCTCAAAGCTTCAGCAGTTTGTTGCTGTTCTTCTTCTACTTCCCAGTTTGAGAAGAGATCTCTGCATTGGGTTTGAACTTCCCTCCCAGATGGTTGTCTCAGTTTCCCAATAAGTTACTCCAGCCATGTCAAGTCACTTTCTCTTCCTAAAGACACTTGCATAGAAAACCCTCTGACATTTGTAGTTCCCTTATGGGGCTGTCACAGCCTTTTAGGTCAAGGCAGAGTTTTTGGGAGTGCAAGGGAGTAAATCATCCTCATAAATGTATCTTGATCAAAATACAAGGTTTCTCAATCGTGATAATCGTTTCTGGAGTGAAATATTCCCGTCTCTGTGACCTGTACTTAATAACTACTGTGAGCTTCATCATCATTTGTTCTTTATCAATTTGTTGGGAATTACAAAAGTTTGATGTAGAACATACTTAGCCACAGGAGTCTTTTTATAGATTTCGAAGAGCTCTTTATTATTTGATAGTTCTCATTCAGTAGGAGGTAGACACTTCTGGCTCACAGACTGGTAACATTATTTTGCTTTTCTTTCATAAGTAACATTTAACTACTGTTTCTAATAATATTGCAGCTAAACAGTTTCTAAATATGACAAAGTGTTGAAAACTCTGATGTGCAGGGGAAGTTGCATAATTGAATAAAATCTTCACTTCTTGTGCCCAACACTTTAATCTAATCCATCCATTCAAAACCTAGAGGTTTCTTGGTCTTTCAGCTGCACTTATCTGATAAATGAGCTTTTAAAAATAGAGATGGCAGTAAATTCAAAAGGAGTACTCAAACCTCTAAGTACTGGGAGGGCATAGATAAACTGATCTTATATTACAAGCAGCTGCTGTGCTAACAGTGCAAACCTGAAAATAGGCCTGAAGCTGAATCATTTATTAAAATATCATAGTATTTGGTTATGGTGTAATCTGGTTCCCCATGTGTTATTCTACCAAACAAAACCCTATTCCAGTTTAAGATCAGCGTCGTTATCTTCTGGAAGGCATATGCTGTTACTTGTGCCTGCTGAGGAGCTGCGCACGCGTGTGCTAGGAACTGGCTGTGGCTTTGACAGCTGGTCCTAACTAATTGCCTCCAGCAAGATAAACACGGTCCTGGAGCTTGATCAACTACTTTTTAGGATAAGGGACCAACGGAAGGGAGCTTTGCACTGTGGGAATCCAGGAGATTAAAAAGAGAAAGATTAACACTGTAAGACTATTGCCATATCAAGGAAAAAAAATACCCTTATATATTTTAGACTTACAAGGTATGTTCCGTACAAGCAATTTAGAACAGTCTGTGATTTTACCTTTACTATATCCCATGAAGATTATCTGCTTTCCTGCAGTGCCACGTTATTCAGTAATTGTCTCGAGCCATTAGACTTCCCACACAATTCACAGTCATAAATATAAGTGTGGAAGGAAATGCGTTGCTTTGTTTTGTGGAAGAATATGTACCCCACTTCCACTTGGCAGGAAATTTTGATCTGATTTATTTGCAATTGCCCATATAACCTACTCTTATTATTTAGCTTTCTGCATGAACTTGTGTATTGAAGAAAAATTTGCCTAATTGTTTACACTGCTGTTGCACAGGCACAGGCTTGACAGATGCACCTCTCCCTTCTCATGCCAAACCCAGGTGTCAAGAGGAATAACATAAAGAATGCTGAAATTTATTGTGAGCTGGATCTGGGTTTGTATTTTGTGGCATGCGCTAAACTAATATTCTGTTAAGGCAAAGAAGAAAATTCAGTTTTCACTGTGGATTTGTTTCAGTTACATGCAAATTTCTGGCTGATGAGACTGCTATGACTTTTCAGCATCTAGAAGGACTAGAACTATCTTCTCACAGAAAGAACTTTGAGAAGAGGAAGCTCAGAGGAGCCAGCAAATTTAACTTCGATGTCATCTGAATTTGAGAGAGTGTTGCTGCTTGCCAGCTGTCTTGTGATAGTTCCGGTGTTAGCTGCCTTCTGTGAAAACCCAGAATGTTTGCTACCCAAAACACAAGCTAAAACTTTCCCAGGTGTTAATAAACAAGATGAAAAGTCCCCAGTCTGGCACAGCACCGAAAGGGTGGCACCAGGCTTACAAGAGCATGAATGCAAAGTACGTGAGTGTGTTTGCTGTACAATTACTCTGCTTGTGCCGTCAGTTGCAGTAATTGGATAATTGGGTCCACAACTGCCTAACTACATTGGTAACTACTCATTACTAAATTATATGTGAGCAATGTATAAAAAGCACCAGTGTCTAAAGGCCTTTGTTACAGAAACTTTCATTTCATGAAGGCTCATCCTACTTGAAAAAAACATGCCTGTGCACCATGATCTCTTTTTTCGTTCATTCCTTTTGAACCAGGACGGGTCTGACTGTAGGCAGAAAAACAAACACAACTGAAAGGGAAAAGAGGCTATCGTGCAACAGGCTCTTGCTTTTCTCTCCTGCTGTCCTGGGTTTCTGTAGCTGAATTTTTTTTTTGGTAGTCGGGGGGCTGCAGAGGTGGTTTCTGTTAGAAGCTGCTAGAAGCTTCCCTTGTCCCATAGGAGCCCATGACACTTGGCCCCAGGAGGGACATCCGGCTCCTGGCCAGGGCCGAGCCAATTAGAGATCACAGTAACGCCTCTGTGATAACGTATTTAAGAACTGGAGGGTTGTTGTGCAGAGGAAATGCCAGAGAGCGAGAACATGGGATAAGGCAGACATCAAGGTCAGTGAAGCGAGGGAGGAGGAGGCACCTCATGGAGCAGGGGAAGGACTCAGAGCTAAAACCCCTGCAGCCCATGGAGGGGCCCCTGCTGGAGATGTGGATGCTTGAAAGGAGCCTGTGGACCCGTGGAAAGGCAGACCCACGCTGGAGCAGGTTTTACCCGAGTGAGAGCTGTGGCCCTCGGGACAGNGTGTGTGTGTGGTATGTGTTTTAAGACTGTTTTTTTCCTCACTATTTAGCTTGGCTTTTATCCTGTTAGTAATAAATTTTAGGTATTATCTCACTTTGAGTCTGGTTTTGCCCATAAAGGTGGTAAGTGGATGACCCCTCTCCTTTCTGCCTAGTTGCAGAAAGGGATTTAATGAGTCCATGGAATCCAGCCAGGGTCAACCCACTACACCTGCTGATCCACAGACCTTTTCAAGGAACCCCACGGGAAGTTAAATAAGAAAGTTTTAAATGTCCAACCTCTGAAAGAAGCATTCTGACACGGTCTTTCCGTGACAGGTTGTTATAGGTTTTTTTTCCTCTCCTGGCCTTCTCATGGCTCTCATTTCAGCTAATTTTATAGTAATAAAGAATGACTTCAAAATGTCCAAACCTGAAGCAGTTTTGGAGAACTGAGGTGTGGCAATGGCAAACCAGTGAAAACTCAGATTGTCCTAAGTGGCCACTGCATGGAGAGTTAACAGAGTTTCCAGCAGGACCATATTTTTCACCATAGAGCTCTAAATGAATGCAAATGGACTACTGGTTTAGTGTGCAGCCACTTATCTCTCACCTGCTACCAATAGCCTGGATTCCAGAGGAATGGAAACGTAGCAAATCATAGAATCATAGAATCATAGAATTGATTGGGTTGGAAAAGACCTCAGAGATCATCAAGTCTAACCCTTGGTCCAACTCCAGTCAGTTTACTAGATCATGGCACTTAGTGCCACATCCAGTCTCAGTTTAAAAACCTCCAGGGACGGGGAATCTACCACCTCTCTGGGCAGGCCATTCCAATGCCTGATTACTCTCTCTGTAAAGAATTTTTTTCTAATATCCAACTTAAATTTCCCCAGGCAGAGCTTAAGCCCATGCCCTCTTGTCCTATTGCTGACTGCCTGCTGCCTGCTGTTGAAAAGAGTTGCAAAGGTTTTAGAAGATTTCAGATTGGCATTGGACATTAAGAAAAGAGCAGAATTATTGGATATGTAGGCAAATATGTTACATGGGGCAAGGTTCTTCATGGTTTTGTAAAGGTAATTAATTCCTCATAAATCTAACCGTTCTCCGAAGGAGTGGACACTCATGCTGATATGGGAGATATAGTTCATATGGTCTCCATGGATTCCTGAAAGGCACTTGACAAAATCATTCACCAAAGGGTCTTAAAGAAATTATGATTGGGATGAGATGGGCAGTGCTGACATGGATAGGCAACCAATTAAAAATACGTAGTTACTTTTCTCACCAGAGGGAACTTACCACTGTGGTCCTACAGGGACATATCTGATGAGCCCTGCTCTTCACTGCATTCACAGATTAATGGAAAAGTGATGAAAAATGAAGTGGCAAAGTTCAGTGACTGTTCTGAACTCTTCTTTGTGGAGAAAACAAAAGCTAGGAAGGTGTGAGGAGTTGGTATAATGTCTTGTGATACTGAGTAACATGGCAGGGTTGGGGAAGAGAATGTGTGAAAATATAAAAAAAGTTCACAAGAGAAATCCTAATTTAATATATGCAATTGCAGACTCCAAAGAAGCTATTATCAAGTTCTATTATCAAAGGTTCTGAAGTTATAATAGTGAATTCTGTAGGAACGCCAGCACAGTGCTGAATGGCAGTCAGCATGAAGCAAATTACTAGAGAAGGGAGGGAGAACAACCCATAAAACAGTATTAGGCTATAATATCTTGGATGTTGTGAACATTTTTTAGCCTTCATATCCGCAAATTATCTATCTATCTATCTATCTATCTATCTATCTATCTATCTATCTATCTATCTATCTATCTATCTATCTATCTATCTATCTATCTATCTATCTATCTATCTCTATCTATCTATCTATCTATCTATCTATCTATCTATCTATCTATCTATCTATCTATCTATCTATCTATCTATCTATCATATGTATTTTAGGTATATATTAAAAAATAGGATCTACAAAGAAGCACAGTTGAAGAACAAGGACAATAAAGTGTGTGAAGTAGGCTCAATATAAAACAAAATATCAAACATACAAGGGCTCTAGCTATTAAAAATGTTGACTCAGAGGAAATATGAAAGAGAGCTATAAAATCATATTTGGGTTGGAGATCAATAAGAAAGGATCAGTTTGCTCTTCTAAAGTAAGAAGGAGCATCCAAAGAACTCACCAGGCTGCAGCTCAGCTGTAAAACCCAGACCTGGGGATATTTGAAGTACTAAAAATTTACATTGATTCAAAAAGTGATTAGACAAATTATGAAAAAAAACCCAACAAACCCAATGAAGCAGAACACAGAAGCCTATATAGTGCTGAGATAAAGTAGGAGATGTCTCATTAGGAGACTTTGGCTATCAAAATAAGCAATGCCTCTTCCAGCACTCCTTTATGATGACTCTAACTTTTTAACAAGTGTTACACATTAATAGTACTTACCTTTTCTTTGGCACATAGTTGCTATGGAAATAAGCAGTAACTTGGCACTGATCTCTTGGAGAAACTCCAGATCAGTGAGTGTCAGGGGCATTTCATGAATGAGTTTCATCTCCGAACCTGTGCACACAGTGCTTGAGCTGACAGGAGAACAGTTCTAGAGTAACTAATACATATCAAAACCAGTCACTGTGTATAGGAGGTTTTCAGTTTATGTGTTTTACTATCATTGAAAAGCAAGCAAGTGTCCCAGAAGGGAAGGTAGAAGGAAAAACCCCAAACAATGGTCTGCAGCTTATTTTTAAAATAAAATAATTCCCAACTTTTGCAACTGATGATTCATAAAAGGGCCTTTTTTTTTTTTTTAATCTTTTTAAATATGTACAAGCAGTTTTTGTCTTTCTTGTTCTGGCTTTTAGGTTTTATCTGTTTATTTTGCTTTTATATCATAATGCCATGGTTTTCTCGATGTGGATTTTAACAGTCCTTTCCCTGTTTGCATGTGCTTGAAGTATTTAGAGAGGTTCCCTGATTTTTTTTATATCTGGAACATCATCCTTGTCCTATTTCCTCCTGAGAGCCCTCAAAAAGTCACATTCACACACTCATATTGGATGCACTGGCTCAGAGAAACAGCAGCTTCCCTTTGGATTGCTATCTCAGTGACTCAGCAAGCTTCTGAAGATGATCAAAATGAAGATGGCACAACCCAGGGTCATAATGAAGTGCTGGAAATTTTGCAGACTTTGAAAGTTATTTAATAAGTTTTAAAACTGGGAACAGTTATTTGACAACACTGCATAGTTACTGGTAGATGAGGCTGCAGACAAAAAAATTGTATTTGTTCCTTTTTCTTGGGGGAATTATCTTTTTTGTGGCTATGCTGCTGAAAGTACTGCAGTTCTGTCTAACAGCTCTGGCTTGTGACAATGTCACGCAAGTGGCCTGACCACTCTGCCTGCCAGCCAGACTCATGGGTGTGAAGATCTTGTCTTGCAACACCTGAGAAGCTGGGGTCTTCAGAAATGGAAGAACTCTTGTGCATTCACCTCTTAAATGAACATCAAATCAATGCAGCCCCCCTTGTCAGAGCTCCTAGGATATCTACCACAGCTTCCTGAAAGTATGACACCTAGGGATATGCTATAGTCACATACCTAGAAAAAGGAAATGAGAATGATAAATATAAATGCCAAGTTGAAGCAAGAATTCCGTTTTGGACTGAGTTAACAAAATGTATAGTCACCAATAGAATTTATGTGCCACCCATACACAGCTGCAGATGTTAAATAGAGTCAATACGCACAGAGATACAAGAGTACAAGTGAAGAAGTGGCATCCTGGCCTATCACCTACCAAGACTGATGCTCCTTGCACCTTTTGCACCCCAAAGATGACACATATTGCTATCGTTGTTAATATTAAAAGCATAACAGGTAAAACTGTAAGTTGTGCCCATGGCCTGTGGAGAGGCAAAGCCTGGAGTGGAGCTGGCAGTTGGGTACTGGTGGTTTTGGTGTCCAGGCATGTGCCTGCTGGCTGGACCTGATTTGAAGCAAGTCTTGGGGTCCAGCCATCATGGAGATGGCCTAAAATGCCAAAGGAAATGACCTGACACAAGCTACACCTTTTGGTCAAGCGTGACTGAAGGGACACAGCACTGGCATGGTCAGTATGGGGTGCAGGTGCTTGCTGCTGCTTGGGATGCAGTGGTACAGCCAAGCAGCACAGCCCTCTTTGCTCCTCTGGCTCCCCAATGCCCTCACCATCCCTTGGGCTGTCCCAGCAGCACAGAACAGTTTCACTTCAGGAAACCACAGTTTCACAGACAAACTTTTGAAGGTAACCCAACAAGAAAATGTCTCACAAACTTAAACTCTTCTTTATCCTCTTGGTATCCTCACATTTTAAATGTAAAATACAAAAGTCTTTTTAGTTCTAGTTCCCTGTGTGTGTCAGTTTTCTCAGTTTGCTTAAAAAGCGGATAGGAAATCACACAGTAAACAATGTAAATATGTCAGCAGATTCAAGATCATGAAGCAGTATTTGCCGCAGTAGTTTAGCTTAGAATCGAAGCCAAGCAGCATGACTTCTTTTGCACTTGATAATCTTGGAGAAACAGCCCTGCACAGTAATTAGACTTCTGTCAGGCCTCTATTTTTTGATTAGTATTAGATTCTGCTGAAAATCTGTTGTGAGCTTCCTTCTAAGTTTTAAGTATGGAAGCAGAAGTAATTCCTTTCTGTTTTTAATTCATCCAGGCAACACCAGTGTCAGCAACTGCAGGGCAGTTATCAAAATAGATCAGTGTTTGCAGATGTCAGACTTGTGGCTTTCATGCGTATCATTTCCTCGTCTCTGAAGCATTCAGCATGGCACCATAGTGTCCTGTGCCTTGGTGGGGTGGAGTGGAAATTACGTGGACTGAAAGTCCTTTAACAGTGTCTGTCATGTATAATGTCTACGTGTCATGTGCAATCTCTATGAAAAGTCAAATTAATGGTAGAGATTGTTTGATGACACATACTTAGTAAGAGTATGTACAACTAAAATGTAATTAGTAGCATCCAAGATCAGGCTTATAAATGTTGTAACAACAAGGAAGTGCTTTGAACTCTTGAGATAACTCTCAGCCCAAGATAAATCATGAATGCTTCACCTGTACCTGGACAGATCTCTAGGAGTTGATCGTGATACCCATGAATAATTTCCCATCTGAATTACGGAACTGGTAGAGGGAACCAGTGGCTCAAAGAAGGTCAATGTCAAAAGCAATATTGAGTATTAAAGGCAACAATTTCCACAAAAAGTGACAAGGTTGAGTGCCTGTG
>VWZG01010021.1:0-24014 GCA_013396735.1 Grallaria varia | reverse complement strand
CCAAGGCAATGGTGACTGTCTGTGTTGGCTCCCAAACTCTGTTGGTAGGGAAAGAAAAATTCTGACAAATTCTAAAACTAAACAATTGTTTTAGTGCATGTCTGTTTACCATTGTAGAGGGGTTTTGGTTTTGTTTTAGACCCATACTGATAATCTGAAAGATACTCCACTTAATAACTTACTTTATCAACCCATTAGCAGCTATGGAAGACAACTCCAACAAAATTAACATTCCTCAATTGAAAATCAACCCCCCCAAGAGGTAAACATAAGTGCTGGAAACCTGCTGCTTGTATACAGACCAAAGAAACCAGACTGCACACAAATAATATGTAAAATATTCCAGACAGGACTTGCCATTTATAGGCTTGAGTCCCACTTGCACAAAGAGATGGATTTTCCCTACCAATTTATGTATCAAGAGTCAGACCAGTTCTCTGCCTTAGTTTATACATGCCTAGAATTTGGCAAATAGCACAGACCAGATCTATTAACTTCAACCCAAATGCCCAGAGTGCCAAGTCCTCTCCTTTCCCATGGACGATCATTCTCCACATTTCAGATTCTAAGCAATTCCTGTGGGTGGAGATTCTCGAAAGCTGAATTTGAGGCAATGTCTCATGAGAAAACACTATCACAGTCACCCTGAACATCCAAACCTCTCCGACTGTTCCCAGTGTTTTTCAGTTTTCCTCTGCTTATAAACAAAACCGATGACTTCGCCTATTCCATATTCACAGGCTTTTACCAAGATTACCAGTTCTGGCTCAGGTAGAATCACCAGTGATATAAACCTGGCTTGCCACTAGCCATTAAAAGACCTGCTCCCATTAATTTATAGGGCTTTGTTGCCTCTGCCCTGCTTCCCCCAAGATTCCAGGAGGGTAAAACTCAGCTACTGTTGAGCACCGTGCAGTGCTTGTGATCAGCATTGTATGTTCTAAAATGATGCAAGAGGCTGGAGTGGTGGGAAGCTTTTTTTCTAGAAATAAACAAACACCCAACTCCATTATGAGTTAAAGAGTCTTTCATTTGTTAACCTCACTTGACCAGATTAATTGGCATAAAAATTACACATCTCTGTGTTTAGCTCCGTTTGAACAAATGTGAGCAATGTCAGTGTTAATTAAGTGTAGATCAAGAGCTACTGTATGTAAATTACTCCAAATGTAAATTCCCCTCCAAAAGAACTGTAAATAAATGTTTGCTGCTTTACACTGCACAAAACTGTAATTGGGCTAACCTGTGAGGGCAGAAACCAGCAACAAGGAGCCTGGCCAAGATACCTGCAAAGCCTTGGACAAATACCCGAAGGCAGGAAGCCTTCCAAGGACAATAAGAACTGATCCCTTATCCCATCTGCAGACATCAACCCATCTGCAGACCTCCAAGGACTATTTGCATTTGACAAGATTTGTGGTTTCTGTGTATTCCCTACCTTGTACCCAAAACCTGTTTGGCAAGACCTATTGTCCCCCTCCACCGCGTGCCCATGAATAATGGATGAATGTCTCCTGCTCTGTTTTCCCTTAGTTAACATAATGTATTCTCTGGATTAGCTTAGCCCGTCCCTTCTTTAGCATAACCCAACCTTCTAATTACACCAAACCTATATTATACTGAATACTTTTGAATAAAGTGTCTTTGTCTTCCCCCCTGGGACAGAGTCCGTAGATATTGACCGTAACACTAACCTAAGGAATCACAGAGCCACTGTCAAAGAGTCCTTGACAAACCATTTGGGCTGAAGAAAGAAACAGATTTGTAGATTCAGACATGCTCATTTTTTCCTTATTAATAGTCCTTCATTAGCAAATTAATTTCAAAAAGGCATCTAATGCAGCCTCCAAACCCTGTCTTGAGTCTGATTTTTCACAGGTTCTCAGGGTCGCAGACACCTCTGTTCACACACATCCTACTGGAGTGGACTGAGGGAAAACCCTCTTCCAACCTGAACGTTTCAGTGAAGCTGAACTTTCTCAACTCATCAGCTGCCACTGTGACAGTCAGTGTGTGTTTTGAAGAGTCCAGAATATGATTTTTCGGAGGGGTTTTTTGTTCTTAGCCCTCTATCCTGCTAAAATGTTAGAAGCTTTCAATATAAACAGACTGAAAGGGTCTTGCTTTTTACTCTCACAGGTTGTTACACTAAAAATCTGCAGGACTTTCTACAACCTCAAGCAGATAAAAGTTCCATCACATCAGATAAAAGAAGCAAATAAAGCAATAGGATATGAATGACATTTTCTAACTCTTCCCCCAATACAAACACCTACATTCATCCTGAGTTCCTGGGAGATCCACAGCAACTGAGTGCCATTGCAGAAATGACATGCACCAGCTTACAAAATGTGACTCATTAATGCAAACAAGCACAATATCTGGACAAACAGACAAGCACTTGCATTATAATGCCATTGTAGCTGAATGAGAGAAGGAAATTATTCCAGGTTTGAAGTGAATACTGTTATCAAATTATAAACATAGATACAGCATAAATAATATTTAATATCGAAACATCACTTTTCAAACTTTTTTTTTTTTACATAAAATAGATATAAATCCTAAACCATGTTGAGAACCTGAAACTTTTTTTGGGATATTTTTGTTTTTTTCAAATATCACTGACTTCAAAGTGCTTATCAGCTGCATTGTGTTCGTTGCCACTTGTTTTGAGATTTTGAGCTGAAGATTCTATCAGACTTATTTTGGTTTTTGCAATCAAAAACATTGAAGGTACTTCAGCAGAAAATCTTATGTAAATTACTGTGACGTTAAAGGGAGTCATAATTGTAATTGTACAGTCATTGCTCTGGCATTATGCCACGATGATCAGAAAGTCTCTCTCCTCTCCAAACACCCAGACCCTGCTCCATTCCCAGAGCTGGTTATTTTTCAGCCACTGGGTGCTGCTCTCGTTAGAGGAAACACAACATGCAGAACCACAAGAAGGAAAACTCAGAGGCCGTTTCATGACATGAATGTGCAGTTCCACAACCCACCACCTACTCAGTCTTTTCCTTGGCAAAATTCACTTTAAAACTTTATGCCAGGTTTAGCAGGAAGATTGTTTCCCCTGGTTTCTGTCAGTCTGGTCTTCCACGAGATACTAAGAATGATGACAGGGAAGCTGACTGCGCTCTAACGCTTTCTTGCTTTCTTACATTGCAACATGTAAAACTATGCTGAAAATCTTTATATTGAATTCACACGTTTTAAGGGACCTACCAGCTTTGTTTGTCTTTAACCAAAAAAACTGCCTGATCAATGTTTTCCGAGATGATACAACTTTATCTAAAAAAAGTAAGTAGCCCAAAGTAGTTTCTTACCTCTTGTCATTTTTAATGTTTATGTAAATTCAACAGAAGTCTTGTAATGTCGTTCCAGCTTTTTCACTGCCCCATCAAAAGAATCTCCCCTGTCTGAATTCAGTGTACATAAAAAGAATTGTTTCCTTGATTAATCAGAAGACTTAAGGAATGCACAGGAAAATTACGGATTTAATAATTGGCAGAGAGCACAGGTAATGCAACATCTGGTATTGGTTTTAAAACCACTATATTATGAAAAAAGGAAGCAGATAAATGTCTCTTATCATCTTCCTGATATGGTCAAATAACAGTGAATTCTCTCTTTTGAAGAAGAATCTTCACACCCTTGTCCCACCCAAGTTATCCAGTATAAAGCCAGATAAGCATTTGTTTCCATATGCAGTTATCAGTGTTCATATATCAAAAAAATCAACCTATATATTTGTCACTGAGAAGAAAATCACCTATCCTAATAATGGTTTCAGAGAAAGCATTTCTCTCTCTATAAACAAAAATAAATATATTGTAATAAAGTGAAACATGTAAAATAAACATAAGGCTCTGTGTTTTGCTGGATTTGAAAGCCTTCTATTTATAGCCAAAAACTCGGTTCTACCATTACAGTTTTAAATTACTGGTCATAACTTAAATCTGAGACTCAAATGGGAATGCATCAGTATAAATGTGTCCATATATATATATATTCATAAAATCATATAATAATATGGATCCATATAATAGTACATATCTATAAATAGCTAGATCACATGTATCAGAAGAGACATACCAGTTATAAGAACTAAGATGTGAATTTGAGTTTCACAGTCTCTGCATTTGGAATGAGTGTTCCTTGGGGCTCAGACAACATCTTGCTATGTATACATTTAGTGTGCGGAATATACTATAAAATGGTTATATTTTGTTAACAGCACTCTGAATCCAGAATTATCTCTAGCTTGTTCTAGGTCCTATAAATCTACTCTTCATTTGTACAAAATGGAAGAACTTGGTTCTAGGCTGAGGTGACACTTGGCACTGACAAGGGGAATGTTCTTGCCCAAAGAATTACAGTCTACACTAAGCACAGAAGAGGATAAGATGAAATAAAATGCAGAGGTGAAGTAACCGGCCAAAAATCACCTTACAGATCAGCAACTTGACTCTAAAACTCTATTTGCCACATATTATTTCAGGGTTTTTCCATTGCCTCCCCAGAATCCAGTATTTTTTTTTTGCTTATTATCTATATATAATACACTGTAATACTCTGGAATACCAGAGTTGGAAATACAGCAACTTTTTCCACTTAATCTAAAACTGTATTATGGTCTATTGGCTCCAGAAGAGTTTGTGCATGTGACCAGTGAAAACCTGTGTTTTGGGTTCAGGAGAAGAAAGGTCAGATTGCCACCAGCCATCAGGAGTAAGCAGAAACAGCAGTAACAGGAGCAGTATTCAATGAAGACACAGTATAATTAATTGTGTGTGGAAATCTCTTTCAGCAGTGTCCTTGCTACCTCATGGAAATAAGGGGAGGACACAGGACACAAATCCGGGACACAGCTAAGAGTTTTCAGATACACTGTTGCCAGACTTTTGCCTCATTTCAAGCTGCTAAAATGAATTAACGCTTGGTAATGCCTGAACAGCCCTCTGATATACAACAGAAATATAATGTGTCTCTCTAATTCACTTTTGATTGATGGTGCTGAGCCTATGGGAATAGAACCATACAGCTGCAGATGCAGACAGCTTTATCACTTTGTTTATCCCC
Organism: Grallaria varia; assembly: GCA_013396735.1. Classification (NCBI taxonomy): domain Eukaryota; kingdom Metazoa; phylum Chordata; class Aves; order Passeriformes; family Formicariidae; genus Grallaria; species Grallaria varia. Next base: position 18,929 of record VWZG01010021.1, on the reverse strand, counting down.
GTTCATTATGCTGAAGTTGAACAGAGAAAACAGGAAAGAGCTGTTTGGGAGTCCTTTAAGTGCTTCCTTTCCTACCCTCTACCTCCCACTCTGCCAAGGACTTCTCAGAGGGGTCTGTCCTGGTCTCCCATCCATACAGCATTAAACATGGTAATGAAATAAAGGAGCATATCAAAGTCCTAATGGGAAAAAGCCTCATTCTCCTCCTGGCTGCTTCACTGAAGTACAGAACATTGTGGGGCTTGAGATTTAATCCCATCACTTCTTCGGGGCTTTTGGTTGTTTTTTTTGCTTTAAATACACCTGAAGTCCAGAAGAATGGTCTTCTTACATCTCTCTTAGACTCTTCCCTCCAGCCCCTGTGTCTAATTTGAAGCAAGTTCTTTCTGCTCTGAATCCTTGAAGGAACCATTTGCTGCTTCCAGGATCCTCTGTGTAAAATAATAATCACATCTACAGACTTGAGCTTTTGTCGTGACTGGCCTCATCCGTTTGACTGACTTCCCTGGCCCCCACAATCCAAATGATCTCTATTTCTCAGTTACCATGTCCTATCTCCTGAGGTGGGTTTTTTTTTTGGGGGGGGGGTGTTGGCTTTGTTTGTTTGTTTGTTTTGTTTTTTGTTTTTGAATAAGGTCTGGCTTCATTTTAAGGATTTTTGTTGTTGTTTTTGAGTGCAAGAATATGATGGAAAAAGTGAAGCAACAATGAGCTGATTGAATAACAAATTGTAGGCTCTTCAGAGGCCCACTGATGTATAAAACAGCCTAGAAACTTCACTTGGAAGAGACCTGCAGCTGCTGATGGCAACTTGTAATTCAAGATTTTCACCTCACCTACCCACATTTTCCAACATTTGCCTGCAAGTCTATGATGAGCACACAGAAAAAAGGCATAGAAGAGAGTAGGTAGCAGAGACACAATGACACTGTTTTTTAAACAGTGACACCGTTCATAGACATGAGGGAAGTAATTTAATCCAAATCTAGGTGGCTCGGATAATCAAATTAAATGTTACAAACTAATAAAAAGCCTTCCTAAATAATAATCTAACAAATTAATATTTGTGCATCTAAGATGCATAAATCCTACAACTTCAGGATTTTTTTACTCTCTGCTCTTTTGGTCAGATAGTCAAAATTGTGCAGATTGTAGGAACTAGGAACTCTTCAGAGCATTAGGCATTCATTTTATGTCCATTAAACATAGTATTAAGCCCTTCAGTCACACTGTGTCTGTTACAGTCCATGCAGCATAAAAAAAGGTGGTTTTCTTGTGCTCCACTGGCAAGAGAAAAGGTCAGGTGAAGAGGAAGAAAGGTTTTACACTTCCTTCTTGCAGAGAAGACAAGCACACCAACAGAACACAAACTCATGTTTATTATCCATAGGGAAAACAATATATATGAAATGCAGAATGTCAGCAGTTGAGCTTTGTTAAAGCAGCAAAAAAACCCCTGTGTTTGGGGTGGGGACCTGAGGGGCGTGTGTGGATGTGAGAATCTGTATGCCCCACAAATTATTACTAGGTTAATTTATTATGATTACTCTTATGCCAGTGAAACACAGAGTATTCCAAATTAAATAATGCTCCAAGGGGATAATTCAAAACATTCTGTCAGCCCCAACGCTGTTCATTTCAGATAGGAAGGGCCAATTCTTCTGTACTCCAGAAAGCTTTTTTTAATTCAAGTTAAATTATGCTCAGGCCTTCTTGTTAAAATGATTTCTTCCTTTTAAACTACTTTGACCTCCGGGAAGTCTGTGCACATCTCAGGAAGGTGACTAGCTGGAGGCAGTAGTAAGAGCATCGTTTTGAAAATGTAAAAAGGCAAGCAATTTAAGGGAGCTGTTTCACCTAATCTCCCATTCTCTATTGGAAAGATCCAATAAAGTAACAGACTGAGATTAGTTTCAAGTGATGTGTCCCACATCACTGTTGCCAAGAGAATTGCTTGGGTAATTCTCTTAATTGCACAAAGAAAATTCAAATCCCCACAGACGTTCCTCACCTGTCAGACAGAGCCAAAGAAAAATTATTTACCTAACATATAGCTCATTACACTTTTGGAGATAATTAAACAATCCCTTCTAAAAATAATGTTGAAAAAAATCACATTAAAATACTACAGGAGAATTCTATTTTAAAAACAGGTGTTTTTATATTAGGAATAGTCAAGGTAAATCTTGAGTTTTATGACTTGTTCCTGAATCTCTGTCCTTGCTGTGTATGCCAGGCCAGGCTACATTAGAGGTCTGTATATGTGACTCTTTGGAAGGCAGAGCTCTGCTTAGAGCAGAACCTGGTGTGTGGTAACCCAGAGTATGATGTGCCTCATTTTTAAATCAGCCACCACAAAGTAATGAGACATCACAGTCCATTTTACGTCCTTCTGAAACAGGGAAATTGTAAACACAGAATCATTAAAGTTCGAAAAGACCTTCAAGATCATCAAGTGCAGCTGTTAACTCAGCACCACCATATTCCCCACAAAACTATATCCACAGGGGCACATCCACACACATTTTGGACATTTCCAGGGGGTGGGGATGCAGCCACTTCCCTGGGCAGCCTGTTCCATTTCACAAATAAGTAGAGAGAACTGCTAAGTGATATGTCCAAAATATCAGGCAGAAGCATGCTCCAAGATAAACAAATACTTGAATATTTGTTTTTCTGCTTTTCCCCTGATGTTACTTTATAGCTTAAAAATACAGTATCACTGAAAAAATATTCCAAACACTTTATTGAACATGTATTGTATGTGTTTCCTGCTGGACTTAAAATCACAGCAGGCAAAGCATCACAATATATGAATAAAGCATGTTTTTGCAGGATGATTTATGCAGATTGTCCCAGCCCAGCACAAGGAGATTCACACTCAGTGCCACGATACAACTAATGATCCCCCCACAAGACACCTACAGGTGCAGCTGGACTAACCCGCAGCTGCAGAAATTTCCAATAGCTGCAATGGGCAGCTGAAATCACTATCCCCCACTCAAAATCTGCATCCTTCAGTAGCTGGAATGGTGTGTAGTACCAGAATTCAGGATTTGTAGAACACAGAAAAAAAGTGGTTTGGCTCTTTCTTCAACACAGGTCTCAAATTAGACTCATGAAAGCAACTACCTGGCAGAAACAGTCTCCCAGAATACATCATAACTACTTACTGGATTTAATTTACATCAGGCTGTCATTTACATACTTCATACACTACTTGAACAGCGTTCTTTGGTCCTTTGGGAACACAAACCCAAAAGACAAAAATACAAGCATATTCCCACAACAGAGCCATTCACTGCCAATGTTCCTGAAACACACTGGAGAAATGAGAAAAAACACAACAAGTCCAGACTTTGCCTTCAAGTGTGTGCACATAATTGCCATAAAGCCTTTAAAAGTTAGATGCGAGCAAGCAGAAGCAACCAAGAGAAATAAGAATTAAGAATTCATATTCCATTTTTTACCACTGAAGCATATTCTTAACTGGCAGAGTCCCAGAGCTCCCAACCAGGGAACACTGATCATCACTCTGTCACCGGTCAGTGTCCTTTTCCATCCAGAGTCCCTACAGAGGGTTTAAAAATTAAAAACCCAACACACTAACACCACTATTTCAAACAGCCTTTGCACATGTCCACAGTCATTCCAGAGAGTGAAATCAAAAACCTGGGACTGAGATCTTTGTGTTTAGATATACTGTAGTATCAGGAGGGGCCTTCTGGGACTCTAAACATACAGAGCCTGGAGTAGACTGTGCTCATTTTATCTCCACCACCTTATCTGCCGGTGCCTGTGCCAGAAATTTGCATCTTCCTACTCTATCCCTGCCTTGTCCTCCAGCAAGGCAGCTGGTCATGGCACCACATCCCTTCTGCAGCGACACAAAAACACCAGGCACAGGAAAGTAAATGATCTGTGCTCCAAAAAATGTACAAGCTACTCAGGTCATAGAAAAAGGCTGGAAGATTTTAAAAATACAAAGAGCTCATCAGATAAAAATCAAGGACAGCAATTTGGTGGAGAAAGGATTCTAGGCATATATACAGTTTAAGGCTCTTTCCCATTAGTCTTCACTTTTAAATACATTTAAGGGGGGGAATGTGGGACAATACACAAACTACTGCTCATGTGATTCTGAAAGTAAAGGACAAAACTGAATCCAGGTTTGCTTGCAAAACAAATGCCTGAGTGGATTTTGTGCTCATCTGCAGAAAAATCTTGGTACATCTGCATGTGTGTGTTTCACCACATTGGCTGATAGAGAACTATTTCTTCAGTTCTGCATTCAAAAAGAATGACAGATGTCCTCTGAAAATAAGATGTGTTTCCCACATGATGAAAGAGAAGGGCAAGAATGAATTGCAATCATGAAATAGGATCCTACAGTGACAGTCACAGGCCCAAAAAGATTTTTTACTTGTGTTCTTGAAAAGGAGAGGCATGAAAGCAATAAAACCATTAACAATTACTGCTACATACCCCCTGCAAAGCCAGTAGAAACCAGAAGTTGACAGTGGGGCACACAACTTGATTTAAAATGCAATTCCAGGAAACAGACTTTTTTGTAAGAAAAAAAAACCCTTTTTAGAAATACTGGAGATAATAGAAACAGTAGGTGGATTTGAAATATTGTGTTCAATCATATTTCTGAAAAGCTCAATATGAATTATAAAAAACTAACAAACACCAAAGCCCTTTCAAAGCAAAAAGAGGGAAAAAGGTAATTCTCAGAAAACTTCTCAAAGTAGCTCACTAACAATGGATGGAGTGTTAACAAGTGATGAATTTGTTTGTAGTCTGGATTCATCATTTTTCACTAGAATTATTAAAAAGTCATTGATAAAGAGGTTAATTTCTTTAGTATCATGCCCAACTCCTATATTCAAAACTGCCTCTCTTGCTGGAGACCGAATGGCAATTAAATTGAATACTCAACAGTGTATTGTACATGATGAGGACTGGAGTTCACCATCTAGATCTTCACAAGCAATGGCACTATCCCATAATTTACGTTTAACCCCCACCAGTCAGTGAGGCAAACACTTCTGTAAAATGTGGGACAGGAGTTTTACTGATTGTATCACTAAAAACAGCCATTCCCAGCTTCCAGTCACGCAAAACTGACATTTCTAAGTTTCTTGCAGGAATTAAGATAGCAAGGTCAGAACGGGAAAACACTTTTCTTATGGAAATAATGTCCTGCTTTAAAATACAAGAGTGATCCAAAATTCTCAAAGACCAACAGAGAATTCATTTTCCTAAAGTACTTAATGGCAGCAAAGGAATTGCATAAGGTTTCTTATGCCTTCTTTGAAATGTTTGATGTCGTACTCAATGACTAAAAGAGCCCAGCTCAAACTTTCTTTTGTCACTTGTATTTTTGCCTCTACTGCTCTTTGGGTTTTTAATTTTCTTTCTCTTCTTTGCATCCCCATGTGTTTTGAAGCATCTGCTGTTTATTCTCCTTATTTTCTGCCCATTCTCCATGTTTAATACTTTTGTTTCCTCCCCCTTGTTTCAGTTTTCCTGCCCCCTCCCACAATATCCATTCCTCCTGTGTGGTAGCCCAGTGTGTTCGCACTACTGCCAACCACAAGAAGTTGTATTTTGGCCCAAATGCATAATGTACACATTTCTTGTAGCAGGTAAATAAAAAATGCTATGCATATGTCTTAGTATAGGCAATTCAAATTTGAAAAAAAAATTCCCACAATCCTTTTACAGTAGAAAGGAGAACATTTTCTACATTCTAAGCTATGTAAGTTGAGAGTAATTTAATCCCTCTTATACCTTAAGAACTTAAATTTCTGAAAGTTCTAAGTATATTAATGCATCTTTTGAAGAGGAGGATTTTACTGTAAAACATTTGGGCTTGACTAACAGGCATATTTAAAACGAGAATTCTGTGAATTAAACTTTCCTCTTTAAGATCTTTACTACCTCTTGAGATTTCTCCCCTTAAAAGCTATGGCCTTTGCCTTCATGAAAGTGAAGGAGGATGCATCAGGAAAAATTGCAAATTCAGAAGCTCTTGCAGTAAGCACTGTTTTACATGTGCATGTATTTCAATTTTTTTATGTTCTTAACAATGGATTTTATTAGCAGCTTTGGTATTTCCCTTTCCTCCATGGTGGGACTGAACATGTCCTTGCTCGCAGCAGGAGGACTGGAACTAGATGATCTTTAAAGGTCCTTCCCAACCCAAACCATCCTATGATTGCATTCCATGACTGAGTAAACCAAACAAGAATACCTGATTTAATATGACATGGCAGAACACATCTAACAGTTTTTCCAGTGCAACACTAATATTTGGTGTGATAGCAGAGATCCTAAGGAAGATACCAACATAAATAAGATCCTAAGAAAGAGACATGAACCAGTAAGACACCAAGTGAAATTTCAATACCCAGTGAAATCCTACGACCTAGTGAGGTGCTTTTGCAGCTGTTCTCAGGTTGGACAGTGCTGCTGAATAACAGATGAACACACAAAATGCTGAAGTCTCAAAAGCAGGGATTTGCCATAAGAGTAGCTGAGGTCAAATAAAAACTCTGAGTGTACATAAATTACTTGGCAATAAAGCACATTAGTCTGAGAGAAAACTTTTTTTTTTTCTTCTGAAATCCAAAAAGGAAAACTAGCAAATGCTTTATCAGCCACTAGCAATGTTTGCAATTTAGCCAACAATGGAAATTCATGGAACATATACTGCATTTGATTTTACCTTAAAGAGTATATGATTTCCCTCACTTTAGACTAAAGATAAATTTTGGGGATGAGATTTTTCAAAATGGAATATGCTGTTTTAAGAAAAAAACATAAATAACACCTATTTGAATAAGCCACTGAAACTACAGGACAATATTCTGCCAGCTTTCCAGTCACTAGAATTTTAAACACAAAGAACAAGTTGCAGTTAAAAAAGAATCCCAACAATAAACAAAAAACCCCTTCACTCAATGCATATGCTTCTGTTCATGTTCAGAGAACAAGAGCTCCGTGAAAGTCAAGTCAATCTCATGTGAATAAGAATAAAATGGAAAGCAAACAAGAAAATTTTACATGGCAGTTAAAAACGTCTGTTTCCTTTGAAATAGTGAACTGTTTCAGATACAAGACACTTGAGTAAAAGGTCAAAACACAAAGGACTGCCAATAGGTCCAACATGTACGTGCTCAGAAAGAAAACTAGTAACTATTTAAAGAGAAAATTTAATGAGAAAATTAATTAGTTGGGAGCCAGCAGAAGGCCCCCACTCTAAGGACATTCAAGCCCACACCACAGCGAGAGCAGATCAGAGTGAGAACAGAAGGCAGCACTCTCACCCGGGGGCTGCACCACCTGGAAATGGTGTTTCCAGAGTAGCCACCGCCCAAGTCCCAGCTCAGCAAGGCTTTGTGTGTGTGTGTATATATATATATATATGTATATGTATAAAAATATATAAAACTCAGGACCAGCATTATGTTAAGTGTGGCTGCATAGCTCCAGTTCGCATCCGGAAGGGTCAGACAGAGCAACCAGCATCTGCTTTCAAATACCACATACCCACACTCCTCGATTAACAGCATTCATCATGGTTAGGGCTGCAGTTAAACTAGAACAGGCTGATCACCAATGTCTAGCCTTAGTTCTAGTCTGGCCTAGGACAAAATTCCCCCAGAGTCTTCATTACAGGTAGTCTGTTAATATTGAATGTTCTATATTTTAGTGATTGTCTTCACAGGAAAACAGCTTTTGCAGAGGCAAACTGAATTAGATAAAAGATTTCAGTTCAAAGAAAGGTCACCTACAAAGTGTTTGCTCTTTCAATTAGCAACCCCCTCCCACACACACTCATTTCTTGGCAGTTTGCTTTAGGCTGGAATAGGACATGCTTGATTCATTATCATGGGACTGAAAAATTAGATTTTATTCTCTATCCGTTAAAAGAGCAGGAGGGGAAGAAACACAGTGTAAAAGACTAACTAAACAGGAATATACTTCCTATATTCTGGCATAAGAAATCACATCTGCAATTTATCATGAAAAAATCCATTAAGAACACCCCACAGCTAGAAAAAAACCTCAAGCTGGTGTTAGCTTTTGATTACAGAGGAGCAGAGAGCTGTTCGTAGAAGGGAAAAGAGCTACTTTCCTATTTTGGTCTTTTCACTTTGCCAATAATACAGCTGCATTTTCACCTTCAGTTAGGTAAATTTCAAAACCAATTAGCAGGTCAGTAATTACCTTATTTATTTATTTTTTCAAAAAAATTTAACAGAAAAGCCTACTGATGCTCTGCCCAGCCACCCCAAAATGTCCTTTGTACTTGTATCAATGTACTTGATTCATTCAAATGTCACGTTTTCATCTCTAAGCACACAGAGGACACTTGCAGTTAGGTCTTGGAGCTAACCAACCAACCAAGCAAAGGGTCTATCCTTGCTTCTTTCTTCCCTTTCCTTCCTACAAACAAAGGAAATCTTTTAGGAGAAAAAACAAGAGTATGTATCTTGGCTTCCCAAGCCAGCCATTTCCCCCCAATTTAATTATTTTCATTTACTTGCTTCTCAATATTGTGAAGCCTGGTTTTCCCAAATCCAAGAATTACCAGTGGTTGGGGTTTACAAGGACTCTTGAGAAAAGCACTTCCAGATGTTAATAAATAAAGACTATAGCTGGGGAATAGGGTCTCCACGGGTGTTCCAATTACAAATTCACACCTTTGCTGGAAAAAACAGCTCTTGTGGTGAGTGCTCCACTTCCTCTGTATCCACACACCCTCTCAGATTCGCTCTGTGCCTCATCCTCTGCTTCTCCCGGTAGTTTTACCCTTTGTCTTCAGAAACCTCTACCCTTTCCATCCACACTTGCTTAGCCAGACTATCTTTGGGGATAGTTTACTTCACTGTTACTCCATTCCTCTCTGTTTGCAGACCCTTAAATTCTCTCTGACAGAAAATCCAGGTTCTAACAACTGAAATGAAGACTAAGAGGAATATGATTTGCCACCGTCTATTTTCAAACAGAGCAAGAATCCCACTTCTGTGGCCTCCAAACACATGCTGGAAGGTACTGCGCCAGTTCTAAAAGAGCAGAAGGAGTAAAAAGACTTATTTCTGGCTTGGTCAGCAGTTTGCTAGGTTCCTTTGTTAACCTTTTTCTCCTTTGGTTTCTTCCCCACAAAATGCAGAACTAGTACCACACTGTGAGCACCACACTGGGAGCAGCTCACGTAGCTATGACAAAAATTAATTTAGGTTTAAAATGCTCCATGCCTCTTGGATTAAAGGTGCGAGTGAGATGAGAAGTGCAATCATCATCGCAGGCCTGACCTGCTGCACTTTAGCTGTTCATCTCGGCATGTGCTGCGCACCCAGTCCCACAGAGCTGTGTGCGTGCAGATCTCCGTGTCGCCGCAGCACCCGTGACAGAGCAGTGGCGTGTGTAGAGCAGCACTGCACACCAAGGGTCTGCTGCTTAAAAGGCATGTCGGATTTTCACAAGACTTCTCATGAACCACCTCCTACAGCTGAATAATATATGAATACAATAATGAAAAATAACGAGTACAACTGAGACAGACAGGAATGCCAGTGTAACAATTTCAAATATCAGCTGTACACGCAGAACACAGAACAGACTTCCCATCTTCGGTTGTATTGCTGTCACACTACAGCTTTAATTGCTCTCAGTGTGACAATACGAATGCATCCATCTGAAGCTGTCTGGAAAATTTTCTCTAATCATCAAATGATCAATGAGAACACATTGCTACTGTTGACTTAATTGTTCTAAGGCATTGTTTCTCTCCCTTGCCATGACCAAATCTCAGGACACAATCTCTGGCATACAGCCCCTTCTTGTCTGCATCCAGCTTCAACCAGAAGCCAGATTATTTGAGACAATTATCATAGAATGGTTTGGCTTGGAAGTGATCTTGAAGATCATCCCCCTGCCATGGGCAGGGACCCTTTAAAACAATTTATCCCAAAGCTCTAATGCTGGTCACTTATTGGGGCTGTAATATTGAATTTCTTAGTCTCCTAATAATAATTCCTTGTCATGAAATGATTTAGTCTGTGCTGGCCCACAGAAAGACTGGATTTTCCTATAATTGCTTTCCCATATCACTTATTATTCCTTCTTTGTAATTCTGAAAAAAACCCTGCTATTCTACAAGGTTTTCCTCACAATGGGCACATGGGAGAAACACTTTCTGTTCCTAGGACCTGACTTTTTGGGAAACTTGTAGTCATCTCATTTATTTTGTATATAATTCAAGCAATTCACATTTAAAAAAAAAAAACTGTATTAAGCTTAAATATTTATAAATGTGAGGATCTGTTACTGCTTTTGCAAGTTCTATCTGTGAAGTTCTAAAAAGGATAAGTACTAGATCAAAACTTTTTTTTTTTTTAAGCAAACTGTTTTGTTTACTGCTTTTTTCTAACATAAAATGTAAGGACAGTTGCTGATCCAGCAAAAGGTTTGACACCTTTTTTCCTCTACAGATATAAATGACCAGCAGTTGAGACAGTACCCTAAACCAAGATATATAACTAGCACAAATATAACAGGCACGTAACTATGATGATTTCATCACCTCCTGTGAATTGCCCTGAAAACCCTGTCTGTGATGCTATTGCACACTGGTCCCAAGCACATCAGTCAGCTGCATCACTTACAGATAAAATGTAGCTCTTCAATCACTGTGGTTCTGTAGCCCATGAGAGAAAGGAGCTCAAGCTCTATGACAGATTATCAGTAGACTTTCAAATAAAATAAAAAGATCAATGAAAAAAATTTAAAAATAGAATAAGCAGTTGCAAGGCAAAAATATCAGGATCATGTGACAATGTTAAACAGATCTTCCAATCTTCATATAGCCATTAATCTACTATCCACAGATCAATACACTTCCACGACTTTCTTGTACAACAAGAACTCCCATGCTTACAATTCCAGAATGTGGGTAACATGCTTTTTGGAGTCAATACATAATTCCTCAAGATTATCAATGCCACCTATTCTAACTAGAAATCAGCAACTCAGGATTTACTTAAATAGATCAGCAGATGTTTATTGAGAACATTCAGAACGCCTGCGTGGTGGGTTTTGTTTTTTAGTTTGCTTTTTTGTATACAAAGCACACAAAGCCTCTCCCTAACTATTCTTCCCTGCAAAGCCTGCATTTCCCACAGGCAGAGTACGCTGTAGCATTTCATTAGATGGACAACATTGAACTTATTTAAAAACAGGCAAGCAGTGTCATAGCTCATTTGCTCTGATGCAGTTGTGGGAAGACAGAGCCCGTGTGCCCAACCACAGGGAACATTTGGCATAAAAAGACACAGTAGGAACAACGGTTTTTATATAACTAAGCACAATGCTTTGTCATAAGGGGGTTTTCATGCTGTAGGCAAATCGCCTTTTTGTTTCTTGCATTGAAGCCTTTGCTGAAATTCAGGAGTTGTGGAACTTAGCGAGTTTTAGGAGTTTTCATGAAGTCAGTGATCCAATACATGCTTGGTTTTGACTGGCAGAAACATCTTACCTGAGATGGTATTCACTTAAATGAACCCCAGCAGTGCTGAAAATTGTGCTGAGTTACTTCAAGTGCCTCAACAAATCCCTGGGGAAACAATACCCACACAGATCCACAAAACTGTAGCTGAGTAACATGGCAAACATTTCAATTTGAAAGTGTTTCGAGTCATACCTGTAATGTCATGTACTGTATTTTTCTACCTGTTTTTCACACCATTCATCCTTGCTTTAATTATCATACTGCATTGTACAGAACAGATACCATCATTTAACAAAACCAACGTATCTGAAGGGTCCTTGCACCCTAAAAATAAGAGAAGACACACAAATGAAAACCCCCAATATGAAAGGTTTCAGCAAATCAGCTTTGATGAGAAACTTGGCTTCACTGACATCAGCAAGTTCACTTGAAGTACCTCAGCTTCCTTCTGTGGACTTTTAATATAACCACAACAGACTTCTGACAGCTCCACCAGCTCTGTCCTGGATCAGGACTATTTGTGAAGATGCACAATCCACCCTGTGCGCAATGACACAGACAGAAGGCTGAGCCACAGACACAGAGCCTCGAAAATCTGGTGCAGTTGACACTCAAGCCAATATGACTATTTCCATGGTAGTGACATTCTCTGAATGAACCCCCGATATCACACTCACTAACAACCTCCAAGATCACCAGAGAGACTGAGCTAGAAAGAGTAATAAATAATGACGACAACAACAACAGTAAGAATAATGTACTGAATCACACAGCATGATTGCCAGGGTTTCAAGCCTTCTCTTCAGGAGCATGAGCAGAATCACTGCCTAAAGCATCACAGGAAACCTGTCTAGAGCATTATATAGGATTTTTTTTGTTAGGTAGTGTGGTAGTTTAAATTTTAGGCTTTGGTGAGGTTTGTTGTTCTCTAGGCCTTCCTTAACAACTGGGGTCAAAAACTAAGGAAGTATTCCATCCTATTCCCTCACGTAATCAGGTGCATATAAGATAGGTGACGGGGGGGGAGGTTCTCTCTCTTGGGCTTCAGCTTTCCTCCCGGTCACCAGCTCTGTGACAGCAGCTCTCAGTGTTTAGGCCTCGCTTATCTCTGTGGGCTGGAGGCCTGGACCGAGGGCTCTGTCCGAGTCGTGTCAGAGGGAAGGGATTTGCTGTTCTTAAGGGAAGTGGTGAGATTTCATTGTATTAGTTATTTTGTTAAGCTATTCCCTGAGTTTCGATTGTGTATATCTGTTGTGTTCTACCCCTTTTGTCCCTTTTCCTCTTTTCCCCTTTTCCCCTTGTCNCTTTCTCCGTTTTTTCCGGTGGGGGGGGGAGGCTGTCCCGGGCTGCTGAGGGTTTGGCTGGGAGCCAACCCAAACTTACACAGGTAGTAAGGTAATGAAGGTAAGTGTGGGGAAAATCTTGATTTAAAATCACATCCAATTACACCTGTGTCTTTTCTATTTATTAGACAGTTTCTGTTCATCACATGGTAAGAATGCTGGTCTACAAATTCTGCTGTTCTAGAAACGTCAAAAAACATTTTGTTACCTAGAAACACACTAACCAACCTGTAAAAAAAAAAAAGGTACTTTTTTTCTGCATTACTTATCTGAATGCCTTTTTTTTTAATGTTTCATATTCATTGAGACAATCGAATCTCTTAACAGAACATGAAAATACACACATATAATGGAAGATTACATAATTATCTAGACAATAAGCATATTATATAAAGATGCCGAGAAACCAATAATATCTTTTGCACTGTATCATGGTGCAGAAATATTACACAGAAAACTGTATCGAAGGATATATTTCAACACCATGAAATACTTTTTGCACTGCCTCAAGCATGCATTTTTTAAACTGATCAATGCATGGGTTAGTTCCTTGGTTCTGCAATGAGCACGAAGTGTTCCTTCTGAGGGGAAAAATATTCAGGGGGAATGTTCAGAGAGGAAGTATTACAAGAGCTTAGTAAACAGATATAAAAGTACAGCTTCAGGTAAGACTTTAGACAGCAACACTGATAATAACCCTCTAAAAGGAAGCAAAACAAGATTTAGAGATACTGTGAATATTGACTTTGGAGCAAAGAAAATACAGACCAAAACGGAAGGGAACCTTATGAGAAGCAGAAATGCAGGGAAACCCAGAGGTCACACACTGTAACAATGTGTGAGTCAGCGATGCCTTTAACCCCAGGGTAATGCAGGCATTTTTAATCAATAGTTTGGAGCCCTTGGAAATAGTTTGCTGATCTAAGACCAGTGAAAGGGAAACATTAACAACCTTCTCAAAATAAGCAGAAGGCAATTCACACTTTCTGAGACACAGGTTCTCTTTCCTCCCCCACAAAGCCCAAGACATCTTCCCGTCTTTCAAGAATTCATGAATGAAATCCTGATAGCTCATACATAGCATTGGGCATACTTGTATTGATTATCAGTCAGCAAGAACTGAAGAGTATATGCATTTGCTTCACTCTACACACACATGGTAGAAGCCTGATATATCCCTGGCTTGCGTCTGGCTTCTGCAACTCAAAATACCTTTAGTTTTTTGCTCCGAAAAGCAGCGAATACATGGTGTAACATTAAAACCATCAAGACTGCAATCATCATAATTCTCTTACCAAATATTTCTGATGGATCATATGCCTTGTTAAGTGAAGAAAGGAGAGTAATTTATCAAATCCACATTTATGTATTCATTCTCTTCTCTTGTCCTTTCAAAGCTTGTTTTGTACCTAATCTGCATTTAGATATACACATGACTTTTATAAATCACAGTAATCTGAGCCAGCACCAAGATCTTCTTTTGCCTAAATGATGTTTTGCTTCAATTGTTTCATTATGGGTAGAGAGAAGTCACAAAATAAAACACAATTACCTCAGGAATGAGGAGAGAAAAAAAATATCCAACATCTTCCCCAAGACATTTCAAATCAGTACAAATCTGTTCTCTTAGAATCTTCTGGAGTCAGAGGGGACCTTGGAATGGGATCTAAGTCTGACATCCTTCTTGAAACAGCCTCCCACATTCCCAATATCCACAGTTTGGCAAATCTATCAGAGAACAGCCTTGCAATGACACTTGCCAGTTCCCTCAGCTCAAACACAGCCCATTTGGTTCTATAGACACATGTAGGTCAGGATTTCTCAAGAAATCCTAGCTGGGTCCTTGAAATATAATTTTACATTTATCTGGAAAAAGTAGTACTGGGTGATGCAGTAACCCCATAGAGCAAAGAATCAGATTTAAAAATAAATTTCTCTCACTAAAGTATAAAATCGCTATTGGGCAGAGGCAGGAACATTTTATCCCCTTTGTAGCTAACAAGAGTATCCCATCAACAGGTTGTCAAAATAAAGGACATCAGCTATGTCAGCAAGGCACAAATTTCCACATGTTCTATCTGTAAATTCAAGACAACATGCAGGAAGCATTTGTAAAGCATTTCTAAGCTGATATTTCTAACGCAAAGTGTTGATTTTTAAGACCAAATTTGTTCTTAATAAATGCTATTATTTGGAGATAGTACTCAAAGCCTGCAATTGCAGATGAAACATTCATTGTAACTGTAGCTGAAACAACAGTACAGAAAGGATAGTCCTAAGAATTGATCTAAGTTCACTATTTAATGAAAGGTGAAATAACAGAAAATAGATACTGAGAAGCACATCAACTTAAGTCATGGCCAGAACATGTCAACATAATTGCAGCCAAATGCAATTATCAAATGACAGTCAAGTGACTTCTGTACCACTCTTCAGATGTTACCAGTCTAATAAAGCCAGATCCATCCTCAGTGTTTAAAATATCTCATATATTCTGACAGTTCTTTTGTGCAGCAGAATCTCCTATATTGTCCACCTAAAGGACAAAACCAGTATCCATATTCCCTTACTTGACGCATTCATTTCAGAGAGCAACTGGCCATTTAAAGTTTTGGTTTCTCACTTTTACCAAAATAAAGATGGGATTAAACAGAGAAAGTTTAGCGTTTGTGCCTCTGATTTCAGGATTACAAGATGTTCTTATATATCTAAAAAAAAAATTTTAAATTGTATAAATTCAGGAAATGACCTTACTATTCTGTCTGTCGTACCTTCTCATGGTCTCTCTTTTTATTCTGACTCTCCAAAGCACTGCCAATTGGAACTTTCCACAAACACCATGCTGAAGGTACAGCTGATACCAGACTCCAGGATGGCGGGCTGAAGAAAACTCCCCCAGACTGTACCTTGAGCTGAATCACTTCACTTTTCTTATGCAACACCACACAGAAAAGAAACTTGTGCCAGTGGTATAAACAGAAGATGTAATGCAAAGGCCTACATTTTAATGACAAGACATCCCTCAGTCACTTCTAGAACAAGAGGTCAGGAAGAACCCAAGAGAGAGGTTATTGATCCTGGAATTTGCACGTATCAAGAAAGGCCACTACAGAGGCTGAGGGGCCTCCATGGGACAATTTTTTAGTGCAGCTAGTTTTACTAGTCCTAAACTATATCTGTAGTCTCATGTAACTCTGGCAGTAGGCAAGCAGCAGTGGAAGTCATGGGCTATTTTGCTTTGTAGATTAACAAATAATTAAAACTGTTTATTATCCTTGTTGGATAATAAATTATATCCACATATTACGTGTACAAATGCACTTTTCTGAAGGTAGTGTGAAGTAGAAATCAAACAGCAAGAGAACCTGACCAAATTCCTACAGCAGCCAGCACTTCATATCTGCTGCAATGGAAAAATAAGCCATCCAGAAACACACGTTACTATTTGTCTCACAGCTATAACTTAAAATAGTGTGTTTGAATTAAAGCTGACGCACAACCCAAAAAACCCGCAGAGAAACAAACCCCCAAAACATGAACACTGGAAGTGATGGTATCAGCAGCGAGGCCTCACAGGCTAACCATGAATGTGGATCTGCTGGCACAGTGAGAACTGCTAAAATCTTACCAAAGCAGACACCCCAGAGAGGCAATATATATACAGACACAACTTACAAAATATTATTTTATAGTGAGTATTTTCGCTCATCTTTGACCTTTGCTCTCAACGGGTTCCTTTAAAAAAATTTTAAAAATAAAATATGTAAATATGAAGCAGGGCAAAATTTAGATTTTACTTTTCATGTTATCACTACAACTAAGAACAGTAACTGACACGAGACTCACAGTATCACATGCCCTAAAAGCACAGAGCGAGATGTAACCCCTTTGTGGATCTGCTCAAAAGTCCACATAGAGAAAAAAAAAAAAGACATAAAAAGGGAACGAAAAAAACCATAAAAGGCTGTAACATAAGCTAAAGGACTCGGAATGTCACAAACTGTCATGTTAGTGCTGCAATTTACTGCTCACTTGGTATGCTGGTGTGCTTAATTTCTTTTTCAATGGAGCTCTGATGAGAGGATGGTGATGCAGAAAGAAAACAAGACAGTGATTTGAGGGACAAAAAGGCTTGACCACGAACAAAGAATTAAACCATCTACTGAACAGCCATTTGAGATGTTTCCTTGATTTTCCCACTTTTCCCCTTCCAAGTGTTCCAACATGTGTGGACTGTTCTGCAGGGAGGGCTCAGTGTGAACCAGCCCTAACCACGACCCCTGTTCGCACAGAGGAACAGGCAGAGGAGGCATTTTCAGTAGGAAAAGCAATTACACATGAAGGGGAAGAGATCTTGGTGTGCTACAAGCAAAGCAAAACAACACCTTCAAGTGTTGAAGTTAAACTGATTAAATTTTTTCACATACATGAATGTTCACTCATCTTTACAAGTCACTTCGATTTTTTTCAGGGAATTCCAAAAGCCTGACCTATGAGACTCAATATGGGACAAATTAAGCTGTTTGGGCCTTTAAGAAATCAAATGTCAGTAACTGATGTAAAGAACAATCTCTGGATAACAAGCATTACAGCAAAATTACAATAAAACAATTCAGAATGTAAGAACTCTTACAGATGGCATGAAGATAATTTTGACATGTAATCCAACATAGCATAAAACTAAATTAGATCTGTGGGACTTTGAAATTATAGTTCCATATGGCTCCCATTACAGTGAACCATGAGAGATTACTACCAAGTTTATCAAGCTACTTAAAATAAAAATTTATTTTCTAAACAAGTAGGTTATAATAATTCTCCAGAAAAGTGAAAAGCCTAACAAAGAAGTTGAAACTGAATCAGTTTAACATTTGCTGTGGTACATAGAATACATGATTGCTATTTTTATAAATCAAAATCATTAAAAGATTATGTAGAAACTGATAAAAATATTGGAATAACATAAATGGGTGTTGTGCACCCATATTACATAAATAGTGACAAAGGAAGATGCTAAAATGTTAATGTTAAGACACTTTCATGTATTTTGCATACCGACAAACTGTGGTCACCTGTTTCCTCAGAAAACCATGCTATGTTTAGGCATGTGATAATTTTTCCACAGCAGGAATTACTAGCAGATCTGTTTGGTAGTAAAAACATTTAACATTGTATTTCCTTGCTCAGTGAACAGGCCTTGAAAATCACAATAGCCACAAAAGGGGAGATGATTTCAGAATGCCTGTGTTACCCATGTCTTATGGGACAGAAGAAACCAAAGTGGACACTTCTGACAGTAGGAAAGATTGCAGGCAAGTGCTTTTCCCCTGAAGATGTAAGTAGATGACAGGGCTTTAAAGTCTGTTGTGAGAACAGCAGATGGGAAACTGCTATATTTTTTACAGTGCATTCTAGAGCATGTGCTAAATGGAAGCAGCAGGTCACCAACAGATACGCAAACCAAACCCAGCCAAGTGATTCAGTCTGACCTAGAAAGTGAAAACTCACAGAGAATTTGTCACATCTGCTGCCATGTGCTGAATCAGCAGCAGGATTTCCTATTTCCTATCCTTCCTTTCTTCCCTTCTCTAAACAGACCGTATTCTAGTTGTTCTTACTATCTAAATAAATGCGTATTTTCACCAGCAAATCTTATTTGTTTGATCCATCCAGTCATCTCTAGCAATTTATCAATAGTAACTTTTGCTTTTTTCTTTTCAAATATTCTCTTTTACTAGACTGAAGCATATTAAAAAATGCTTTCTATACCCAGTCTTACCCAAGCATTTTAAAAATGCAGATATACAAACTCTATAAAGGAGGTTACAGAACTTGCTTGTCTTGACTTCCCATGTTGCAAAACAAAAGTGGCAATACATAACACTTTTCCTCTCAACAGTTTTGCTGTCCCCTTGCTTTTTTATCTGTAGGCTAAAATAACATGAATAACATAATGTGGTCTAAAACATACAGTAGTTATAAAGTGCTACTTTGATGACTCACTACAGCATTTTCAGACTTTGTCATTTGGGTGTATTCGTATGTTATAGTTTTAGACTTTGTCA